>JAWZYV010014186.1:600000-892667 GCA_038373885.1 Cheiracanthium punctorium | reverse complement strand
TCCTTTCAGCAAATTTTTGTACCTGTAACAGGATTGAGCAGAATACCCAGCCCTAAAACATATTTGACAGGTTACATTTTGTGTTCTATAACGGGGTCTAGTATCATGAGTAAACCTTCTAGGGTGAAAAACTCTATTCTTAACAAAAGTATTATGATATTTATCTCTAGCAGCATAACCTCTAGATTTTGTGTTGTCACTGCAATTATCTTTACTGGGTACACTAGAGTTTAAAGACAGAGCATTAACTTGATCAGCTAATTTTTGTAATTGGTCAGAAATAGGAGGCTGATCAATACTCAATGACAAAATTTTTCAGAATTGCTTATATTCTGCAATTCTTGAGCTCTGTTGACTGCATCAGCATACAATTGAATTTTTTCTTCCAAGATTTTGACACGAAACTGAGATGGCAATGCCTGAACAAATCTCACATATTTCATTTTATCTAAGGCCTCATCATTATCAATTTGATATACCTTCTTTACAAGCACATTAAATCTATGAGAAAAATTCTTAATAGATTCATGAGGTAACAAAATTAAATTATTTAGACTGTTCAAAGAGACATTTTCAGAAACTTTAAAGAAATTTTTAAATTCCAGCTTTAATTTCTCAATGTCAGTGATATTTTGTAAGTGTTTGTTTTCTAAATAATAAGTTAAGGCAGGGCCAGATAATTTGGATTTAACAAACAACAATGTTTTTTGTGAGTCCCATTTATTAATATTTGACAGTTCACTGACCAAAGAAAAGAAGTGATCAATTTGTTCCACACTGCCCTCAAAGACAGACACTGGAATTTGAAAATTGTTACTAATTTTAGACATTTTTAATGTTCGAAAATAATAATAACACAGTCTATAAGATACAGTTCCACTTACTTCTTATCAAAAATCACATTTTTGTTTCTCTTTCTTCGAAACACACAAAATGTAAAAATTATATCAGTCACTTAAATATTTGACAGCTGCCCGATGATTCGCGCCGCGCGAAGAAAAAATTGCAGACACTGAATAAAAACATCACGTATCTGTCCACACACACGCAGCAGGAGCACCGTCAGACAAAATAGTCACAGAAATGCCGAAGAGGAAAACACTGTTACCGGCGATGTAGATTACGGCCGATGGTTGCATCGGGTGTTCAGAATTAACTAATTAACTTGGTAAACATTTATAATGAAATAACAAATTTAATTAAGCAAAGTGAGAACAGATAAACTTACAGATGCCGCGTTCTGACGCACGCCTATATAAAACATTGAACAGAATGATTACTTCACTTCATTACAAAAGTGTTCGAGTTTAGTTGTAGAACAGTTAATATTTTAAATTGTGGCTCTGTTCGTAAACTGCGGTGGATCAGCGAGTAGAGCTGTTTAGGCGCTGCAAGATAAACGCAGGAACACACAGGCATACAGAAGACACGAAAACATAACGCGAACCAGTCACAGATAGCGAACTCATCATAGATGATGCATATCATCACATTTCTATTTTTTAGTTATCAATTACTTAATTGTTAATTATTCCTAAATTTAATCTGTGTTCAAAATTTATTCTTTACACTTTCGATTTGGATTTCTCTTCCCTTCGCCTGTAAAGTTTTATTTCGGCACATACCTTATTTAAAAGCAATCTTCCGTTTTCATTTATTTTTCCTTTTTATTTCACTTTTGCATTAGTAAAGACCCGCGTTTCTGTTTCCATGGTTTGTTTATATGACCATATAAGGCATCAAATCTATAAATAACATTGGCTTTATTTTGGGTTACAATTTAGCTGATAGATTGTTTGTTTCATCCAGTGGCGCGCCTGGAATTCAAAAATAATTACATAGAAATGTTCTTAACGCCTACTGGCGTCACGTTACTTTCGCACTTTATTTGGCGTGCCCTGTGGCGTGTTTTTGCTTCTGTAATAACCTCTTGGCTTGAGATTCATATCATCATTCACGCCTTAGCAGTTGTCTAGTGAACTTTGCGTTTTTTGAGGGGTTTGCCCAGCCACCGTAGGACTTTATATTTTTGATGTTTATATATATGTTGATATATTAAATAAAATGTAATTGCCACTATATGAAGTCTTACTCTTTTGTCACTGCCTGGGGTGTGAACCTGGGGAAAGCTGCCCTATAGATGGTTCACTTGACTTTATATTCAAGTGGAACCATCGTTTAGATTAGACTTTGCACGGACATATCGAACTGCCTTCGTAGACTCCCGATTATATATGCTTTTAAAAAATGAGATAGATTGTCAGCCTTTCTTACCATTCTCACGTACATTCTGTAAGCGTTCCCAGCATCCAAAGTGATTCCTTCAGCTATTGCGTTTGCCTCGCTGTGGGGGTCGTGAACTAAGACATAGGCCTGGACTAGATCTTTAGAGTTCGTGTACTCCTCTGGATACAAAGTAATCCTAAAGTTGTACTCTATTGATATAAGAAAGCACCTGCGTTTTATGTATGCACATGTACAGCTACGGAAAAACAAATGTAATAAAAAAAAAATAATTACAATTATAAGCTTTTTTTAATCACTATGTCATTTTATATCTCACCCCCTTTATTGAAAATTGTCCCAAAAATGCGACATAAAAGTAAGAATAAATTGTTGACTATTGAATTGTTTACTTTTTTACTGTGCAATGTCTTGTCCTCATGAATTCTGTATACCACAATAAACATTTATCTACTGAACTAACTGTAACTGTGCTCGCGCACGCAATCCTTTTACTTCTTCATGTTATCTTGTTATATCATGTTATATCATGTGCCTGTTTCTTCCTTTGTAATTTAATAAAGTAAATCTTATATTAAAATCCCATGCTTACTACGTTTGTGCCATAAGTCTGCTAACATTTCTAAAAGGTTATGGACACCAGATGGATTAATTTATTTATTTGCTGATTTTAAGCGTTCGCTTCAAGGCTACATCATTCATCCTCAAAATGACGACTGGAACTTGGCGAATTGAAACGCTGAATATCATAAAATTAAGGATGCATGAAGAATAACTTGTAAAAGCTGTAAACGCATCGAACACTGGGCTAGCGAATGTGAAAGTGGAAAAAAGAATAATTTTAACTATAAGCCTAACAGCCTGGGATTCTTATCCACTCTGGATGACTCACCAGTAGGGTTACCAGGTCAAATACAGCAACCTTACTCACCTAAAGCTCTCTCAACAATATCAAATAGGGAAAAGCAAAATTTTTCGTGTGTTAAGATAGATACCAAAAATTAAAAACTCGGCTGTTCGAGCCTCGTCAGAGGGAGACCCCCTGTTAAAGCGTATCACGAGTTAGTCAAAATACCAACCCAGCTTTTTAGTAAGCGGACGCCAATATTAATCACTGCACCAAGTCGCTTATCTAAAACGCGTTTGGCATTTGTATATTCATCAAATACCACCATGGCAGTAATAATTCTGTTTTAAAAACAAATACTAGTGACAATCTACCGATTCAGAGTCAAGAAAACAAATGTTAGAACTCTTAAAAACAATTTAATTCCAAACTTATTTCCCAACGGAAATCTTCATAAACTCATAACAGAGTACAGAATTTTACAACTAGTTGCCATCGGCAAAACGAGATACTTAAATTCATATTTTGTGGATAACGTTGCCATCTCAAGAAAAACCAAATAATGTTTATAATGATAATGCATTTTCAACACCCCCCTGAACCCCTTTTTAGCTTCATTATTGCCATATTAAAACGATATTAATTGACTATGGCATTTTATCTCTCACCCCTTTTTCTTTTTCTTTTATTCTTCCTTTAAATTTATTTCATCGACTGGAAGTAGGAGGGTTTCCTGATCTCTCCGTGCAATTGCAAACGTGGGTCGATGATAACTGAAGTAACTTATATAATTTTTAGTATCTATCTTAACACACCAAAAATTTTGCTTTTCGCTATTTGATAGTGCTGAGAGAGCTTTAGGCTAGTAGGGTCAGGGGCGTAGCCAGGGGGGAGGGATATCGGGATGTATCCCCCCCCGAAATTTTTGGATTAGTGATGAAATTCCGTCTATTTATACACATATAAGTTCATATCCCCCCCCCCCGAAAAATTTTCCTGGCTACGCGCCTGAGTAGGGTTGCTGTATTTCGCCTGGTAACCCTATTGGCGAGTCGTCCAGAGTGGATAAGAATCCCAGGCTGTTAGGCTTATGTTTAAAATTATTCTTTTTTTTACTTTCACATTCCCTAGCCCAGTGCCCGATGCGTTTACACCTTTTACAAGTTATTCTTGATGAATCCTTAATTTTATGAGTCGGCTGGCCCGAGTATTTTCCATAATTTTTATTTTTAGACGCGGGTTTTCTAGGAGCAGCCACGAAAGGACCTGAGTCTTCCGCTTGTCTATCATCGTTACGCCTGGCATTGAATTCTTCCACTACTTATGTACGATGTTGCTTATTAAAATAGAACTTCTGGCTTCGGAAGCTCATCTCTTGATTCAATAGTACATCGGAAACTGTCGAAAGTCGAAGGAAGGCTATATAACAGCATTACAGTCAGCAAGTCGTCATCAATTTTAATATCCATTTCTGAAAGTCTGTCCACTATGTGGAAGAATTTTCTCATTTGGTCGTGAATTCCATTAGACGAGTCGGGTATCTTATATTGAATTAAAGATTTCAGTAACGCAGCTTTACGAGCAGGTCCTTTAGACTGATCGATTTCTCCCAGTTTTTTCCAGACATCTGATGAAGTGTCACAATTTTTTATTTGTTTGAGTTCAGATGGTGATATACATAGTATTATATCTGCTTTTGCTTTTTAGTCCATTTGGACCCACGTATCGAACTCTTCTTGTGATTTTTCGTCATATTCCAAAACTTCAGGTTTAGACTTTGAACCTGATGCATAAATCCAGGCATCATTCTTTGTTAAAAGCGGTTTCATTTGCATTTTCCATGTTTCGTAATCTATATATTATTTTGAAACATGTTTTTCTTTCGACAACCGAATTGAGAGAACGGCTGGGTGTAAAAACTCGGTTGAGATGTCTGAAGAAAGGTCTCGGCCCGTAGATGTGCCATCAAACGAGAAAATCAGAAAAAGTCGAACGGTTTAGGCGTGGGGGAACGGCAAAGGTGCAAATTTTCGCCATAGAAATAACATTGTGGTTTATTAACGCAGATGATTGCCTTAGCTCCGCAAGGTTTGATTTATTTGGAAAAATATTTGTTTGAAATTGCACCCGTTTGTAAATGTTGTGTGGCAAATGTGGCAACAGTGTGTAGTGATAATAAATGTGTTGTTCTAAATTCTGATTAGAATAAGAGCGATTTAAAAAAAATTAATGAAAACCGACTTCGAATTACTTCACCATAAATAAAAATTAATCGCATTCTAAATTAAAAGGCTTTGGCCAAATTTTCACGAAGTATAGCAGATATTGCAAAATTGAGTTTAGTCTTGGAGACTTATTTTTTGACGACAAACTTGGCGATAACTCGCGGAAGCTGGTAATATTTCGCCATAGGAATAACATTGTGGTTTATTAAAACTCATTGTTGACAGCTAAAAACGCCTTCTTTATTTTGACGCTTTATCGCTTATCTGTTAATCTGGAACATGTTTTTACTGTATCCACTAATTTAGAGAACGGCTAGGTGTAGGAGAATTTTTAAAGTGTCTAAAAAAGGCCTTAGCCTGTAGATTTGTGATCAAAAGAGAAAAATTGAACAGATCAAACATGGCGGAACGGCAAATGTGCAATTTTTCTCCATAGAAATAACATTGTGGTTTATTAAATACTTCTGGAAATCATAATAGCTTTCTTTATTTTGGCGCTTTATTGCTTATCTCCTTAATTTTTTCTATATATTAATTTCAAACATGTTTTTCCGGTAACCACTGAATTGAAAGAACAGCTATGTGTAAAAATTTGGTTGAGAGGTCGAAAAAAAAAAAAGGCCTTGGTCCGTAGATGTGCCATCTAAAGAGAAAATTTTTTAAAGTCGGAGGGATCAGGCATAGCTGAACTTCAAATGTGCAATTTTTCGCCGTAGAAATAACATTGTGGTTTATTAAATGCACTTTGCTGTCATAAAAAGCCTTCTTTATTTTAGCGCTTTATCACTTATTAGCACTAGGGTGCTATTTCGTTCACGCCCAGACTTTATCTACTCGATTCTGTCGATATGATTTGTATACAGGTTTTGTAGAGATGAACTGTCACGGTGGAAATCTTTTGAAATGTGTTTGCCACATAACGCGGAAGGGGGGGGGGAGAATAATTCTGGCAAGGTTTGCGATTTTTGATAATTGATCGCCAAGTTTGCAGGAAAAAAAAAAAAAAACCCTTAAAAACCGAACCATGCCTGGCGATGGTTGTAAAATAGCTTTAGTAGGCAAATTTAATATAGATATTAATTCCAACGATGTGTTTTATGCAACGAGAAAGACAAATATAGCACACTCATGGATTATGATGCTCATTCCGAACAATATTTAAAATGATGAAGTATAGGTGGAATATGCTTGGCGAAGATTGTAAAACAGTTTTAGCAGCTATAGATTTCGATTCCAAAGAAGTGTTTTGCGGAAGAAGGAAGAAAAATACTGCACGGCCGTGAATAATGATACACTTTTCAATTTAATGAAACAAGGAAGAAAAATAGGGACGACGCATGGATTATGATACGCTTTTAATATACAGCACTTTAGTGAGTATTTAAAATATGAAAGTGTTTCCGATGTTTTTGAAACTTTTCTCCATATAAATACATTGTGGTTTGTTAACGACATAGACTGCAGTCATAAACTCCTTCTTCAGTTAGCAATTTATCTTTTATTTCTTTAATTTTTCAGTTTTCTGTCTGATACTGGATCTTTACCATCGAGGGTAGCTTGAGAAAAGGCAAATAAAGCAGGGACTGCGCGATCGCCATTTGGCGGATTAGATTTTTTTGTCTCTTGCAGAATTCCGAAAATGTTCACTATTTTCGCTTCATTCTTTTGCGTTTACCTTTCTGCGCCCGTTTCTCATGGAATGTTGTATGTCACTCTTTCAACGGTTAGATAAAAGAATGCTATGGCAGTCAAGATCATTTAAGAGAATTCACCTGGACGTTTCGTGGTCGGTGACTTTTCCCAAAATATCGTCTTCAACGAAATGCTCAATTAGAATTTGTAACTGTATTTTCTCATTCGTCAATTAATATCTACTCTTTTTTTTACTTTATTAAAGATAGTTAAAAACAAATTTAAAAGATTTCAATCATTTCATCGTCATTGTACAGTTGCTAAGAACTGGCGTGAAACCTTTTGTTTACTTTCTGTCACAAGTCATGTTCCGTCCGAGTCGCTCTTTGATTTTTCCTGTTAGTTTTGTTCAAGACCTTGGTGACATTCTTGATCGTTTCCATTTTTTTTTAATATTACAGTCAATAAAGTGATCGTCGAATTCGACGGGTTCCAGCTAGTTCTTTATTAAAAGAGCTTTCATTTGCATTTTCCATGTTCCGCAATTATCTTTATTCAGCTTTTCAATTCACCAAGTTCCAGTCGCCATTTGGAGGATGAATGATGCAGCCTTGAAACGAACGTTAAAAATCAGCAAATAAATAAATTAATCCCTCTGGTGTCCATAACCTTTTAGAAATGTTAGCAGAGTTATGGAACAAACATAGTAAGCGTGGGATTTTAACATAACATTTACTTTATTAAATAAGAACGGAAGAAACAGGCACATCACATAACAAGGTAACATCAAGACGGAAAAAAGTATAGAAGAAATAAAAATAAAGCATGCGCGAGCACAGTTACAGTTAAGTAGATGAATGTTTATTGAGGGATACAGAATTCAGGAGAAGACATATACACTAGTAAAAAACATAACAGTAAAAAAGCACAGTAAAAAAAATAACTAATTCAATACTTACCAATTTATTCTTACATTTATGTCGGATGTAAGTAGATAAATGTTTATTGAGGGATACAGAATTCAGGAGGATAAGACATTGCACAATAAAAAAATAAACAATTCAATACTCAACAATTATTCTTATTTTTATGTCGCATTTTTGGGACAATTTTCAATAAAGGGGGCGAGAGATAAAATGACATAGTCATTAATATAAATTATTTCAGTTATCATCAACCCACGTTTGCAATTAATCGCAAGGAGAGATCAGGAAACCCTCCTACTTCCAGTCGATGAAATAAGTGTAAAGGAAGAATTAAAAAAAAAAGGGTGAAAGATAAAATGACATAGTCAATTAATATCGTTTTAATATGGCAATAATGAAACTAAAAATTAGGGGGGGGGTCAGGGGTCTCCCCCTGACGAGGTTCGAAGACCCAAGGATTTTTATTTAATACTAGCTGAAGTACCCGTTCTTTGCACGGGAATGAATAGACTTTTTGATATTACGATTTGTTTCCTATTTATTGTAATAAAGAGATATAGCAAAATGGATATCGCGTTATATTGTGTTCAATAATCATGCATACCGAATTTCAAGGCAATCGTTTGTACGGTGCAGAAGGCGATGCGGCGTAGCGCAATCTAGTGGCGAGTTTTAGCAAAACGGATACGGCGAAAATATTCTTCGCATTCAGATATCGATGTATACGAATTTTCATGACGATCGGCTGGATAGTCCTGAAGTTCATGTGTTGACGCGACATCTAGTGGCAAGTTATAGGAAAATGGATAGCGCCAAACTCTTCCCCGTGTTCAAATATCTATGTATACCTATTTTCATAGCGATCAGTTGCACAGTCAAGAAGTGATACACTGCAGCGCCATCTAGTGGTTAATTAAAGTAATGATTTGCTACAGCGCCGTCAAGTGGCGAGTTATAGCAAAATGGATAACGCCAAAATATTCTCATTGTTCAAATAGCTATGTATACTGATTTTCATAGCGACCGTTTGAATGGTCAAGAATTTGGCCTGCTGCAGCGTCATCTAGTGGCGAGTTAAAATAATAATGCATTGCAGTGTCATCTAGTGGTGAGTAACATCAAAAGGAACACAGTTAGAATATATTCTTCGTGCTCAAATGTGTAAGTATAAAAAATTTTATGCCGATCGGTCGAACGGTATAGAAGTTGATGCGTTGCAGCGCCATTTAGCGGCAAGTTACAGCAAAATGGATAGTGAAAAATATTCTCCGTGTTCTAATATCGCGTGTACCAAATTTCATCGAAATCGTTGGACGATATTCGCATAGCAAACGGCTAAACGGAATAGAATTCGACGTTCTGCTGCGCCACCTAGTGGCAAGTTAGAGGAAAACGGATAGCATAAAAACCTTCTCCATGATAAAAGACTTAGGTGAACCAAATTCCATGGTGATCGTGCTCAAACGGTGCTGGAGTTTTTCAACCTCATACACACATACCAACATTCATTTTTATCTATAACCAGTGTTATTATATATACCAGTCTCAAATAAAATCCAGTTTCAAATCTAAGCATCGCCAAAGTGCCAACATACGCCATTTTGCAAGAGTTTTTTCAGGGAATCATTCGAAGCATTGACTTAGCAGCAATCAAAATGGGAAATGGTTCGACCGCCAAAAAGTAAAGCAGGCATTTATTTGAAAAGTGGAATACCTTAATACAGCCGCATTTTTTAAATTATCAACTATAACGTGTTTTATTCATCGTTACTCCTATGTACTAAATGAGAAGATTTCAATTTTCTGAAATTTGGCGGAATTCCCCCAACTTAAATCAATGTACTCACTTGGCGAGAATTCTGAAGATAGATCGCTTGAAATCCCTTAATAACTGCATTATTTCTGCACGGATCATTAAAATTTAACGCTGTATTCTAATAAAACCTATGCACTTGTTTTCAAAAATCTATTTCCTTAAGCTCTCAGTAAATTGCGCCAAGCCGAAAAATGTGCAAACCGCTAGAACTCACTTTCTCAAAATCGGCATTCAGCCATTTTATTTTTCGCCAAACTAAAAATTTTTACATATTAGCCTCCGAAATCTTCAATTCTTATTGTTTTGCGTATAAAACTTCATTCCTGCTCTGAATTCCCATGCACGCGTTAGGATAATTAAAAAAAATAACCTTACAAATATAAACTAAAAAAATCATTATTATTCTTTTATTTTTACTTTAAGAATTTGAAGCATTTTATTCGGCAAAATTGCCATACATGGCAACCACGATGCTTATTATTAGCTCTTGAGAGTGCTGTTTCATTCAATCACGAGTTTTTTAGCACTTGAGAGTGCTATTTCCTATGATTGTTACGCTCACGGGTTTTTTGTGTACGCGAGCGCGTCAAGTCGCTTTTCATTTTTGTTGATTTTAGGGACTTGGGTAGGGTTTTCTTTAGTTTTCAATCTATATTCTTGCATTTTGTGTGGTTTTAGTTGTGCACCTGACATTTTGGTCTCAATCGAATGGATAGTTTATGTACAGGACCGCCCAAAATATTCGAAATACATTACGCTCTATGGGCCGAAATTCATTAAACTCGCATATCTCAAAAACTATTAGGCGTAGAATGTCGAAACTTTATATTTAGGATTGTTGTAACATCTAGTTGTGCACCTCCCCTTTTGGTTCCATTCGACTGGATAGTTTATCTACAGGACCGCCCAAAACATTCGAAATACATTACGCTCAATGGGCCGAAATTCATTAAACTCGCATATCTCAAAAACTATTAGGCGTAGAATGTTGAAACTTTATATTTAGGATTGTTGTAACATCTAGTTGTGCACCTCCCCTTTCGGTTCCATTCGACTGGATAGTTTATCTACAGGACCGCCCAAAAGATTCGAAATTCATTACGCTCTATGGGCCGAAATTCATCAAAGCGTTTTTTAGAGGTATTGGGCTATTTCAAACGACTCAGAAGTGATATATGCTGTTAAGAGTTACAAAATGAATTTCTCCATTAAAAGAAGTGTCTTTATCATTTATAGTTCTGCTACAGGAACACTCAAAAGATTTCCAATACATTACGGTCAATGGCAATTTTAGGGATTTTTATCCATTTCAAGCACAATACCGTCCTACCCTATAAGTTAGGTAATGGTCCGACCACGGTCACGTGCCTCTCTCAAGAACTACGCCAAAAGTCGCCAAGCTTGGCGACTTTTGTTGTACGTGTGTATGTATTTAACTCTCAAATCTCAAAAAATTTAGTCGTAGAATGTTGAAATTTCATACATAAGATTGTTGTAACATGTAGTTGTGCATCTGGATTTTTGGTTCCAATCTACTGGAGAGTTTATTTACAGGACCACCGAAAAGAATTTCAGTACTTTAATGTCTATGGACATCTTCAATATAATTTAACTGTAGACAGTCATTGTTTGGTCCATGCCCAAAATCTCGCCGTCTGTCGTCGACCTTGGCGAGTTTTTCAAAAATATCGCCAAATTTGGCGATAGTCAGTCATTGGGTCCTTGCCCAAAATATCGCCATTTGTCATCGTTCTGGGCGACTTTTGGCGATAGTCTGACGGTGGCGTTGGTTTCAGTTAGGTTGACAGACGCGCGATAAGACCCGCTTCACGCTTCGCCTGCCTATTATTTCCAAGGACATAACCACTGTGCCATGTTGAAGCATACTTTATACTTGGAACCGACATTTAAAATGTTGGTGGTTTCGTGTGTGTGAGAGAGAGTAAAAGCACGCTCAAGTGCGTAAATAAAATCTGGAAGAATTTCAGATTTTTTTTTCACACTTTTTTCACTACAGGGGTTACAATTACGGAAAGCTTTCTGCATGGAGAACATAAAAAATCTCTTAAATTCCGGGAACGGGTGGACTTTCAAAATTTCGCAGTGGACTATCATTTATTCTATATTATTTTACATATCTGTGCAAAATTTCAGGCTGGCAGGTCCATTTTCGTGGATTTGTATACTAATCAAATCCACAAAGAGAATTTCATTTTTATTTATAAGATTTTATTTGGTGTAGAAATGCAGTAAATTTCCAGTGATGTTGGATAAGCGTTCTTTGGGTGACCAGGCTAAATTTTCGCAATTCTCAAACAGCTTCCGAATTTGACTTAACAGAATTGATTTTGGTGCTTATAAGAGTTACTACTTCTTTTACAGGTATACATAATTAAAGAATTCTTGTACATTATGGCCTATGGACGGAAATTCTTGAAAACCCTAATAGCACAACTGTCACCCTGACTAAAAAGTGACAACACGAAACAGTGACATTAGAGTCACAAAGAGTCGCTGTGACGCCGCCGTTTAGTCACGCCACAGTCCCTATGTCCGCCCACGGTGACGTCACAATGCGACCCCGCAGAGTAGTCACAACTGCGACGACGGTTGCCGCTGTGACCCTTTAGTGACGACACAGAGCGGTCGCAGTCACAGATGTGACTACAATGCGTCGTCACAGCGTAGTCGCGATCACACTGCAACTGAAATGTGCCGGTACGTAGTGGTCACAATGGCGACTCCGACATCACAAAAGTGTCGCAACCGCAACCCTCGTCACGACATTACTCGTATGGGACTATTTTGAAAGACAAGCAATTATTAGTTTTCAAAGTAAATTAAGAGAAAGCGTTTGAGGTCCCTAAAATTTCGTTATAACGGTATTTTAAGTTTTGTACGTTATTAAAATGTGGGACATTCTAGTTTAGTTATGCGTCAAACATGCTTTTTAGATTGGTTACACGAGGGCTATCTGCTTAAGGAGTCAACAGGCCCTTGTTGACAAGATAAACATAACTAGAAAATTCCAGATAATGATGAATTAAAAAAGTAAAAACAAACATTTCATAATACTAATATGTATACTTACATTTTTGATGCAGCTAGCAAGATCGCAGCAGTCAAACACAACATAAATAATAAAAAAGCTGTACTATGGTTACGCACACACACAACTAACTTTAGGGAAACATTTTGCTATGTATTGTACAGGTTGTTTAGATCAAATGATTTTTCTTATGTTAGCTATTCTAAATAGAGATTTCTACATCTATACCTGTTGCATAACTGCATAACTCAAATTTTATGGAAGAAAATAATTTTATACATTAAAATACGCTATGAGATTTGTATATTAAAAACAGTGAAAGTAAAAATTTACCTTTAATAGTGTTATCCAAGTAATTTGTAGAATTAATGTTGTATCAAAACTAACAGGGCTTCAACATTGAAGCAAATGCTATTCTTATATTGCTCCAACGACGAAACCTAATTAGTTGTCTTGAACAGCTTAACAATTAACCAAAGAAATTGAACTTTTCGAAAGTTCAATAAGAAATCGGAAAAATTGTATCCTAAAAAATGTACTTCATTCATAATTCATCAATTATAACTCTCTCGCATTATATATATATATATATATATATGCACACACATATATATTGTAATTATTCAGCTTAAAATTTGCCTTAATAGCTGTTATATTAAATTTTACTATATTAAAATTGTTTTCCTTTTGCTGTGATTTTTGTTTTTCTCAATTGCTCTGGAAAGTGAAGTGCTTCTTATTTTATGTTTGTAAGGAATTTGAATATAATTACACACTGTTCATTTAGCCCGAACGTAGCTTATAAAAATTTACAGGGCCAGATTATGATCAACAGGGGCCCCGGGCATTGATGAATTTGGGGGTCCCCATCTATAAAATTTGTTTTCTTTTTCATAAAATTTTGATATATAAAAGAATATTTCAGAGCAACATTTGAAACTGGGTGCACTTTCGAACCGGGGACCCTGGGCAAAGTCCCGATTTGCCCATGCGATAATAAGGGTCAGAAAATTTATCAAATATATGTAAACAAAAGAGTCTGAATATTGTATAATGAATACTGAAGTGTGAAGGTCCCGGTTTCGGATCAATTCGCGGAGTTGTCGATCTAATAGTCTGGAGTTTGGGTTGGTTTTCTCCAGATGTAACGTGAATGCCCATTAGAACCCCTTAAAAAGTCCTCCGACTAAGGTCCCAGGATAGTATTCTCCACTGCATCTTTTCAATAATGAGAGTGAAAAGGTTAAGCATGGAAACGCCGTTAATTGCTTATATGCATATAGAATGTTATTATAAACTCACTTAAACAAAAATCATATAAATAGTATGCACGTTTCGGATGGTACAAAAGGTCGACCCTCCTTCACCACGCTCCTTAAAAGAAGGGTGGACCCTTTGTTACATCCGAAACGTTTACTATTCTTCCGTGAAATTTGAATAATGCGAATTTTTTGTCGATTCCTAGAATTTTTTTATTTATCACTTTTTTCTGCGAGAATATATATTGTTCGGAATTTTTAGTTATTTCTAATTTTTTCTCTGCTCTTTTCTGTGTATTATTATGCTATACCATATTATCTATTTTTCCACTGAAAAGAGGGCAACTCACAACTTAAAAGTTTATTAGATCTATTTTATTTCCCTTGGAGTACGAGGTAGCAGCAATTTTGTAAAATTTTCCAGAAGCGACCCTAAGGTACGTGGTGCTCCCCTGCAAACTTAAAAAAGGCTCTCCTTTTACACATTTTCCACGTTTTGAGCTCGATATTGCGGCCCCTGAAAAACAGTGCCTCGATGCGATGCTTACTTTACCGTATCGGGCATCCCCTGAAATTTCCAATAAACTATTAAAAGATCCTTTGAAAAGAAACATATATAATGACACTTATACATACCTCTTATTAAAATAGACAAGCAATTTTTTATTTTCTGTCTTCAAACGCATAAAAAAAATTCATCTGTACTCGTATAAATAATCTGAATTAATGTAGCCATATCCGCGATAACAAATCGAGGCTTGTAAACTCTACGCGGGAGAAGTTAGCTGAGCACACAAGAATTTCTTGGGCTAGCCGTCTGGTCTGCGTATCTAGTTTTCCATGTGAGGCCCCAAGGTAAAGAAAATATAATTCCTAAGTGAACCCATTGCTTTCTATTTTTGACTATCACATGACGGTAGATTTTAAAAGGGGCTTAACGTAGAAAAAATCTTCAAGTATTTTTTTCAGGAAAATTTTAGCAAAATTGTGAAAAATTAATATGAATTATAAAAATAATGAATACAGAATATGAATTTTTTAAGAAGATAAAATTCATATTCTGTACATAGGAACTCATATACAGGGTGGGGGTTTCACTGTGGATGTAGCGAACATTTTTATAGCATACTGAACTCATTAGTTTTATTTTAGTTTTTAGTACTAGTTTTTAGTACTAAAATATTTGGAAGCACGATATGAACTCTTCCCCTTACACCCCCTCCCCCCTCCAAAAAAAAAAAAAAAATCTTAACTGTGACCCTGCGTTTGGGTGTACGGAAAACACTTCTACACAGTATGAAAGTAAAATAATATTATTTAATTAAAATAACGAAATTTTATGCTAACACTACGAAATATATACAGGCCCACTGCCGCCAAATAGTGATGGTCCGGTACATTTTAAACAGTACCACGCCGTTAACTTTTTTGTGCATGTCATAGACACAGAATATATGTATTTCATTATTTCCTTACACAGACTCCTGTTACAATTCTGAACTCTTGTACTTTTTGGAATAATAACTTTTTTTTTTATAAATGATATTATTTTTAAATGAAATAATTTATTTTTAAAATTAATAACTTCAACTATAGTCCACTACTTTAAAACTACGAGATTTTATTATATTAGTCGTTATCACTTTAGCATTTGCTCATTAAATATTTGAAATAAGGTATCACTCAAAAAAATGTGATTACAAATAATTTTGTTTGCTAAGTCACAAAGAACAGTCACTATGACGTCACACTAACCGGCAGTCACAAATCAGTCCCGCAGTGACTTCACAAAGCGATCACTTAGTGACAGATCACACAGTAGTCACAGGGTGACTTCAAAGTGACGTCACCTGGTGACTGGTCACAAAGAACGGGTCGCAGTGACCACACAGTGGAGTCGCATCACTAACAAGTCACAATGTAACTAGTTTGTGATAGTCTTGTGACAGTTGTGACCCTCTGTGACGTTACAGCGACTGTTTTGTGACCATCTGTGCTATTAGGGAATGCACTAGCGTTTAAACGGTGCATTCGATTAACTGCAAATAGGTTATGTATGTTATAGGTCATGCTCACATGACCTGCATAGATTTTGGGTGTGCGTAGTTCTGATAGTTTGTTCACGGGATTGCAAAAAAAATCTCATACATTACGGCCTACAGATGCGAATCATTGAAAGTGTGCTATTGTCTAAATCTGAATGGTGCAAGTTCAAACTGGACACATACGTATACGTTGGGCATATACTTTGACCTATAATATACATGCATATATTATCTGTATCTCAGAACCAGACTAACGTAAATCACACTGGACTAACCCAGCAAACACACTACTGCCCGCAAAATGACGGCAAGGTATCCGCCGTGCTGGAAAAGTGAAGTATGCCGGGAGCACCGTACATTGCCGTCAGTTTAAAGTCACTGGAATACCAATGCCTGAAAAATGCATATGCGCCAGTACATTGCCAGTAATGGCGAAATGCCTGTCGCGCCCATGTGTCTAAAACATTGACACAGCATAGTTAACGGCGTGGTACTGTTTAAAATGTACCGGGCCAGCACTTTTTAGAGGTAATTGGCCAGTAAATATTTCGTAGTGTTAGCATAAAATTTCGTTATTTCATTTAAATAAATGGGACCTATATCAGATGTCGGCCCGAGGCCGCACGTTGGCTTAATCAAACTCTGATAGGCGTTCATATTATTATTAGCGTTTTTAGCTTTCGGGCACCCCTGTGATGAAGATCACATATTTAATAATAATTTTCATTTGTGTTTACTTTCTTAAATTTAATACATTTTAAATCAAGCATTTTAACTTTAAATTCTCTTCCCATTTTTAACTACTCTGTCTTTCAAAATTTTGTATTACACCTTTTCCTGCTTGTTTAATTTCTATTAACTGCCTATTTATCCGGATTTAATGCTTAAATTATTCTATCGCCTTTTGTTCCATGTCAAGAATAAGTCCGTTGCATTTCTTTAACTTTCCTAGCTGTTAATAAATATCTGTTTCTCATGCAGAACATCTACTTTTTAGTATCAATATGCATCTATGCTTAACGTCTTTCTATACCCGTACATCACTTTATTCCTTTCATTACCAAATACGGACATGGCCTCATATCGGTTAAAATACAACTGAAATAATTTCCTATCACACGGGTTTACTGTAATTTTGGCTGCCTTCATCCTCAATAATTTGGTTCCCGGCGCTTTGTTATGTCTTCCCAGTCTCTCTGTTGACTAGGAATATTCTGCGTCTTTTCGGCGTCTTTAATAATGAATACATTATTGGCTCTCGTTTGGGCGTTCTTTAAATATGCCAAGTTTAACTTTCTCGCCAACCTCCTGATAATTCTTCGATTGAATTTGACTTCCGTTTACTCGCTGGCATCCTTCATTCCTGCTGAACTTATACTGACCGCCCTTCTACATAAGTTCTGGACATTTTAGTGCTATGTATTGGCGGAAAACTTCACTACTGCCTTTTTTTAAAAATTGACTGCTACTGCTGATTGTTTTCGTTGTTTCTATCCCGTTAACGAAAGACATCGATGCGCTTCTTTTGCTGTGATTTATTTCTGCGAGGTGCCAATCCTCTGAACATGTGGATACTTCAGCCGTGGTGTGTGTGTGTGTGTGTTATCACAGCCGGTTATTTATTTTTCTGTGGCGGACAGCTTTAGACGACTATAGACCTAGTCGAAATAGTTTCAGACGACTAGCCAGACTTCATCATTTTGAACAGTTATTTATATAAAACTACACTGTTTCAATGATGATATCTTGTTGGTCATAATACATTTCGAAGCCCTTAGATTTTCTGTTAAAGAGTTGGGAAAATAACAGGTAAATTTTAAGTTTCACTTTTTTTAATATATATTCTCTCATAGTATGTTTTAGTGTATAAAAGTGTTTTCCTCAGTAAAATTTAAGTCATGTAGTATACAGCAGGTAGATATAAGAATTTCTCTTCAGAATAGCTAACAAAAAATATTTTGATCTAAAGAAAATTTATAATAAACAAAATGTTACCCTAATGTTATGTGTAACAATAGTGCAACTTTATTTATTATTATTTCCTGTAAAATTTTGATTTATATATATATATATATATATATATATATAAACTCGGGTATTCGAGCCTTGTCAGGGGGACCCCTGAACACCCTAATTTTTTTATTTCATTATTGCCATATTAAAACGATATTAATCGAGTATGTCATTTTATCTTATCTTTCGTGTATTTCACCTGGTCTCCCTATGTTGAAATTTTTATGATTGTAATCAGGGACGTACCCAGAAAAAAATTTCGGGGAGGGTCCGAACGATGAAAAAGGTAGGATTTTCCACGAAAGACTTTATCATTATTACATTGTTTGCAAAAACTGAAATTTCGAGGAGAGTCTGGACGAACCCCCCCCCTGGGTACTTTCTTAAATGTAACCTATTTATAGATAAATACATGGGATGCCTATTCACAGCTTACGGAATATTGTAACAATAGATGAAAGCTTTTGTGAAGTAACAGTATTTAAATATATGTAAAATTATGTCGCTATTTGGGGGGGGCACATTTTTCGGACAATTTTCAATAGAGGGAGGGGGGGTGAGAGATAAAATGACACATCCATTAATATATATATATATTTATATATATATACATACCGGGTGTTCCAAAAATGACCGGTATATTTGAAAAATCGGCTGAATCCTAGTTTATGGTGCTTCTTCGCCAAGAAGGCGATAACAGGTATATTCTGGCAACCTTGGCGACTTTAGTTTGCGTTCTGGCAACCATGTGGAAATCCGCCATTTTGTTTCTGTAGTGCGCGTTTTTGCCTCTGACGGGACACTTATTTGTTTACATTATTAAATTTATTCTACTAAAAAAAGAAAGGGGAGGGTTGAGGGGGGGCACAGCCCCCCCTCACATAAAAAGTAATTAAGTTTTACTTAACCGAATCTATAAGTACATGTAAGCACTTGTGAGATGTTTTAGTCAATGTTGTTAGTATTGCTTTACATGAGTTACCTCGTTTCGCTTCTTCGATTTAACGCATGCGCAGCTGTGTTTGTATGGGAGCAGAATCATATTATGGTATATTTTAGTTTTGGTTCGAGAACGTTTTGATACGTTGAGTTAACGGAGCGCATGCGCGGCGGTTGGTTTGAATTCCAAAAGCCATTTCTTATGGAAACTCCGAGGGGTTAACGACAAAGTTTTCGGTTCCTTGTACTCGTATTTTTCGGATCCGTTTTTTTGGATAAACTAATTCTTTTCCGTTAATTGTGTTTGTGGATTTTCACTGTGGATTATATGGTTTTTGAGAGAAGGTAAGCGTGCTTTGCTAAATTGCGTGGTGTATGGTTGTGGCTAAACGAAAAATTTTAGCATTAGATTTTAGAAAATTCATTTTAGATTTCAAAAAATATCTTTTTCTTGAATGGATTACGAAACAACGACTGATTGCAGCTAAAAGAAAATTTTAGAGTTCAGAAAATCGGTTTTAGATTTCAGAAAGTTGCTTTACCTGAATGGTTTATGATTAGTGTTTTGATTTTAGGTTTATGGTTTAGTGTTTAGATTTTAAAATTCGTTTTAGATTACAGAAAATCTCTTCTAAAATAGTATCCACAAACATAAAAAAAAAACCCACTATGACTTATGAGACGACGAATATGATTATTTAAATAAAATAAAAAATCAGTTCAACAAGTTATGTAAGTACAATAATTTTTGTTGTTTAAAACTTCAATATTTATGCTTTTTAATTTGCTTATTTTGTGTATTTATCGCTAGTTTGGGTGCGTTTTCCGGTAGTGTCTTTGGGAGCATCTTGGCTCCCAGAGACAAGACGGGAAAACGCGCCAAATTGGCGATTTTTGGAAAATCGCCAAGAAGCACCATAAACTAGGAATTAACCGAAAAATCGATTAAAACTAAACGGGCAGCGATAGAAATAAACCGTTTGTTGCAATATGTTTGGAACAATAGTGAATTTTCAGGCAGACATACACAAAATTAGTTACAATTTTCAACAACAGATGGCGCTGCAGGCGATTTGAAAGATGTAAAAGAAAACGTAGTCTGTGAGTTCGCCGTTCTGTGAGTTCCGCCATTTCACAGCAAGCTTCCAATCTGCGAACAGCACACGCTTATAGCAGAAAGACAACTTACAGAATGGCGAACTCACAGACTGCGTTTTCTTCTATATCTTTCAAATCGCTTGCAGCGCCATCTATTGTTGAAAATTGTAACTAATTTTGAGTTGTTGTCTGCCTGAAAATTTACTATTGTTCCAACCATATTGGAACAAACGGTTTATTTCTATCGCTGCCCGTTTAGTTTTTATCGATTTTTCAAATATACCGGTCATTTTTGGAACACCCGGTATATACTAACCGAAAAGTACTATAACACATTTATAAAATCACTGACTCTTGAAATATTGAAATTAAACTGTTTATAAATGATTTTATGTTGGTTCTGAAATGTGTTACCGCCTCTCTTATAAAAAAATCTTAAGCGACTGCAAATTTGTAAGAAAATTGCAGTTTATGAAAACTGCACACAATTATGATCACTAATGAGAGGCGCGCATAATTTGCAAACGATTGACCAACGGATTTTGCTGTTTTTATCTTTCATTTATTTTGTTTTTTATCTATTAAAATGTTACCCTTAAGGAATGTTTTTCTTTTGCGGGGTGGGGGTGGGGGTTGATGAATAAGCCCCCTACCCCAAATCCGCCACTGGCTCGTATTTTAATTATGGCAGCATTACTTTAAATAGGCACTAATCCGGTACCGTGCCATTATATTGCAGTCACTATTAAGATACCAGGCCAGTGCCTTTATTTTTAATAATAGCCGTCACCCGGGCGTTTCATTTTGGGCATTATAAACTTAATGGGCTAGTGCCTTTATTGTGAGTAACGGCTGGCATTCAGTATGCCAGTAGAGTGCCGTTGCCTTCCCAAGCTTCTGGCAAGGTACTTGTCGGGCGGCCACTTTTGGTACGATTCAGTTACTTTTTGCAGTGCCGGTCCGGTGCTGGACGTGAAGGCAGAAAGGTACTGGCAAGGTACTCCGCCAGCAGGTGTATGTTTGCTGGGAACTTTTCAGGAGGGCACCAAAACTGTAAAAAGTGAACTCTAGGTCTGGTTACAGAGCTAATAATTGAATCAGTCAGCAAAAAAATGATTGACACTATTAAATTTGTATATTCTTAACCCATTCATAGGTATTTCGTTTAGAATCAACGCTTTAACCTGAAATTTTTAATATATGGGCTTACGTTTGTCTTGTTCTGGGGTACAGATACTGTATATTATAGATCAACGTCACACAACCTATATAGATTCTATCAAATGTAAAATGATATATATATATATATATATATATATATATATTAAAGTTTGATACGCTGATTTATTTACTTCTATATGAGGCCAAAAGAGGTATTAAGCTTTCAAAAATTGCATGGTAATTTACATTAAATAAAGTATTATTAATGCACAAAGTAGAAAAATAATAAGTGCAGTACAATAAACTTTCATTACTTGGCGTCAAATACACCATGGTCTCTTAATTGACATTAAGTATTAAAATTTTGTATGAGTTTGTGCTCACCATTATTCAGAGGTATGTTGACTGGCTTTTCATCAGGTTTTCCAATCAGCGACATTACAGTAAAACATTTGTGCGGATATCCTTTCCATGCAGCTTGAACGGGGATAGTAGTTCTGCAAAATATACGTTTTAAAATCACACATAACAATACATTATGCATATCTATTTCTAATCAATAGTAAAAGAAATTGTGCTGTACTGTGCTTTGCCGCTGAAACTCCGCTACCAACCACCGTGGCCTAAAGCCTGGAATCCACATGTTCGAAATACGCAACGGAAAGCAGAAAACTGAAATAGAAAATCGACAAACTTTCGATTTTTCAGTTTCTGTCGAGCAGAATCAAGGGCGGAAAATACAGTTGAAAATGCTGAACTTTTCTGTTTCTGCCCGCGTTTTCCGCATAGTGCCAGGCAATAGGTATTCGCCTAGATCCGGAGAGGCGGCCATCCAAAAAGCAAGATGCGGAGCCACATTTCGATGCTGAAGTACTTGTATCTCAGAGATTGGAGTGTACTATTCTTATTATGTTATAAATTTGTATTCAATAAAAATAGTAAAATAAGAAAAACAGGAGATTTTCTTAAAACCAGAGTTTTTCTATTTAAAATAGTACTATTCATCTACAGTTCGAGGATCTTCATTCAATGAATACTATGAAAATTCCCTATTTCCCTCTTACTAGGAAAATGTTTTAACTCAGAATCTATGTTTACGTTTTTTAATTTCATGTCTTCTAATCAAGGTCATCCTATTGATAAAGTAAAAGCTCATTTTAGTGAGATATTCGTTATTCATGTATTTTTTCTCGCTGTTTCAGTGTACTGAACAACAAGCGATTAAAAATGAAAACGATAGATGGCGCCTGCATCGTAGTATTTGTTAAGAGATATTATGCTAGAGTGGAGTCAATTACTGACAAAAAATTATCCCGACAGGAATTCTGCTCTCCGAGAAAATTCAGCTTTCTCCCCATGTGGATTCCAGGCTTAACAGATTTATATCACATATCGCAACCTGCTGTAGCAGTAACGTGTAGTGTATGTCACAGAGAGGTCTGGCAACGGGCAAATGGTAGCAAGAGACAGTTTTTTCCTAACATCACGTGGGCGTCATTGTGACCGCGGACTAAGAGAAAGGACGATATTCATCTCAGTGGACTGAAAGCCTAACCCAATTCGCGCACAAAGAGGGCGCCACTATGAATTTTGAAGATAGACTCGACTCGGCGGTTCGGAGAAACCTCAGCTTTGAGTGAGTAGTTTTCACCGCTAGGTGGTGCCCAACGCATTTTACTGACTCGGCTCAACTGATTATTTGCGGAAATAGAGTAAATCACACCGCCGCATCAACACCTCCTAGATATAGAAAGCCCGCAACTCCTAATGATGTCACCAAGCTTTGGCTTCATCACTAGGCCTACATTAAAAATTTTTATTTTCACAAAATAGCACTATTAATTATTTCTGGTGAATTTAATAATGAACAGCATTATTTTAATAATTTGAGATAAAAAATATAATTTTACGACAAATGGCAGTTTTTAAGCATGACAATTACATAATATGATAAGGAAATAGATCATAATGAATAATTTTGTATGTGAAAGGTATTTTAATTTTAGTGTTTAATTTAAGATATTTTCTAATATTTGTTGCTTTCACCAGAAATTTTGTATAGTTTTACTTTGTGACATTAAAACTGACGTGATGTTACATTCGTAGGCCTGGTGATGACGTCAAAGCTTCGTGACGTAGGAGCTGTAAGGTTTTCTATATCTAGGAGGTCTTTTCCGCAGGAAATACCGTCAGTCCTAGTTGTCGTAGTCCGTGATTGTGATCTACATGGAAGCCTCCGCAATGCACCGCGACGTCACTCTGCAAAGTCACATGTTTCACACGAAGGGACGTCACATTTGTGATGTGACGAATCCGATGAAACCTAAAACTCGCCACGGAAGTCAAAGCCAGTATAACTGTTGCATGGAATGGTGCAGTAGTTTCGATATATTGGAGTCGAGAGAAGAGTAAACTTCTAAAGGGTGAAGCATTTGGGAATCAAGTTCCGAAGTGGACGAGACTGGAAAATATGTTCTAGATCGTTCAGACAGAGTGCTCCAGAATATTTCAGAATGTCCGAGAGCATGAAAGGAATGTTGTAGAACGTGGAAACGCACTCTAATGGTACGAGTGAAACTTCAATGAGGGACTACTTCTACTAAGCGACCCCTTCCTCCAACGATCCATTTTAACCCTATCAATGTTAAAGTATCCTCTAGAAGAGACCACAGAAACCTCTATAAGGGATCGAATCCAGTTTCCGAAAGTAAAGTAAGGAAAATCCAGATAGCAAAGTAATCGCTCTTCTGTCAGTCGACAGTACGTACAAGTACACGTACGTATCACATACAAATCCTGTAGGTTATAAAAGAGACATTTATAAGAAATGAGTGATTTTACAGTTAGAGCAGTCTATTGATGTGATCAAGTCACACGAAAAAGGAAATTCGGAGGAGAAGTTGTTGGTTACTTTTGACTGTGGGAAAATCCAAAAAACAAATTTTAAAGCAAATAGATTTTATTACGGCACATTCAGAAAGAGTGAAGAATATCAGGATAAATGCTGTTCTGTCAGACGTTAAAAATATATTGGAGTGAGAAGTACTCTCGGAGACAGAAAAAAGAATTAAGCAATCCAAAATTTCTATATATTTTCTTAAAATTTAAATTTTAAATATAACTTTGTATATATACTTATATCTATTCGTATGCAATTTCATAAATAACAAAACAAACAATATTTTTTAGTTTTTTTTTTTTTTTTGGATATCATGTGTTCATACTTCTTTGAGCGACCACTTCTCTTAAAGACCGATTTTTTGTGGGAAAAGGGGGTAGCTCCCAAGAAGTTTCACTGTACTTTTAACGGCTTTTGAACAAGTGCTACTTGGGCTGTTGAGCATATACGTGAGCACTGGTCCCCATCGTGCAACCATCCCATAGTAGCAAGATTTCTGACCTCTTTTAAAACTTTAATGTATTTTTGCCACACGTAAGCTCTATTTTAATCCAACACCGCTGAACTCTTTTTGCAAACATGCTTTAAAGCAGTACGTCACTGTTCACTTTTCAACGCCGCCGCCCATGGCAGCACACGCAGGTTCTCTGAACGTCTTTCAACGTTCAGAGAACGTTTTCTGAACGATAATAGACGTTCAAAGAACCTGTGAATGTTAATAGACGTCCAGAGAACGTTTTCTGAACGGTAATAGACGTTCAGAGAACCAGTGAATGTTAATAGACGTTCAGAGAACCTATTTGTGCTGTATGGAACAGTGACCTCCAGCTTATGCGCCTCTCAGTTACGCGTATCTTTCTTTTATACACGAATTTTGGTAGGTCCCGTCACGAGGAATAGGAAAATAAGGATTTAGATTTCATACACTTATAAGAGCTACTTTGAACTATATCTCTCAGTTATACGCGAAAATAAATACCGCAATTCACAAATTCTGTCGCACAGATGTACTTTCCTTTGCGATTCTCGAACACATAGTGTTTGGAAAACGCAAATGTTGCGAATATTGATAAAAATACATGTAATACCAAGTAAAGTAAGACTTTGAATCTGTTTTCGTGAACTACTGATGAAGATGGTGATAATTAAGATGATAATGATGCAACTGCTCTTTCTGCTATGTGCTGCTGTTTTAGGAGCCCTAGAAAAATTGAGACGTTATCTGTAAAAATGATTTCAAATACCATAACGCTTTTTAATGAGTTAGAATAGATTCTATTACAAACGCTGCCTAAACAAAAACCACAATGTTGATGACATTTTGATAAAGGAAAGTTAGTTCAATTAAAGTTTCTCCTATATAAAGTGAAATTATTTCATTTTATTTTTGAATTAAAAGTTTAACCTAATGGTATAGTTAAATATTTGAAACTTTAAATTAGTTTTTTAACTGAAAAATCATTATTAAGCATATTTTTCAAATGTTTTGTCTCACAATTTAGATGAAGAGTTAGAAAATAAGACCCTTTCAGCTATACTCGGCTATCATTTATACGCGAATTTAAGTCGGTTCCTTAAAATGCGTATTAGTGAGAGATCACTGTAAATACCAATTCTATGAATTCTGGAAGCCGAGTTTATTCTGCCTTGTTTGTTTGCCAGAAAAACGAAATTGACGGACCGCGCAGATAAATCTGCGAGGCGGCATATAGTTCTTCTAATGTTTTTAATCGAATTTATCTCCCTTTTCTATCGGCAGTTGAAAACGAAACATTCCGAAACTTTTTCTTGAATGATTTCAAGAATTTAGTGAAGAAAAACCTCCGATTTTCGCAGTATATTAATTTTTCGGTTGCTCGCGCACGATAATACACAAGAACAAATGCAACGGTAAACGCGGGTTGATACAGAATGGGAAACTAACACTGGAGGGTTTATTTCAGCCTGTATTAAAGTTGCTCTATCCCATTCTATATAACTGGATGAAATTCTTTGAACAATCTACACATGGACAACAGCATCACAACACTTCTACACTCACTTCCAAAAGTTAAGCACAGAGAGGAAAATGTTAGTTTACGTAAGCCAATCTGGATTTAAAAGGCTGTAATTTGCTGTGAAGGTAGAAGGGAATATGCAAAAATGTCAAATAACAGCTAATCACGGTTTCGCCCAGAAAAAAATGCATAATAGACAGTTGTATAAGAAGCCGGTATTGTGAAGGGTTACAAGAGTTGCATGTAAGTGCTGATAAAAGGTATTAAGATCATTCGTACGATTTTCTTTCGAGCTAGACGTGTTTATATGGCTTCTATAACAGGAATGGAAGATACTGAACGGATTCAAAGGTCATACGCATTGAAGCAGGACAGTCTATCACACTTCTTGCTCTTTTCTTCGGAATTCATCATTCCTTCATTTCACGATTATGGAAACAATTCCAAACCAGCCTAACAGGTGTCTGAAGACCTGTAGCCGGTCGTCGAAGGGTTACGACTCCCCGGCAGATCAAATATTGCTGTTGTGGCCAAGCGGAATCGAAGATCGACCTCCACACGTGTAACATCTATGGTTGTAGCGGCCATTGGTAAGACGATATCTGCCACTACTGCTCGTCGAAAGCAACACATGAATGGCCTGTACACCCAAGTACCACAAGTTTGTTATCCTTTTTCCGTCCAGTTCATAGAGGCACGTTTAAATTGTGTCCCCAGCAGGTGAATTGGACTGTGTCTGATTGGGGCAACATTCTGTTCACAGATGAGTCCAGATTTGCCCTAAATCACGATGATAAGCGTGTAAGGGTTTGGAAGGAACAAGGTGGATGCAATTGCCCCGAGAGCATCACCAAACATCAGGCATTCCGCAGTGGAAACATCATGGTCTGGGCAAGGATTTCATTGGATATCGCACCCACCTGCTTATCTACATGCGAGGCTCTGTGGCAGCGGGACGTTATCGAGGTGAAGTATCCTAGACCCCATTGTGAAACTGTGCGCTGCAGCAGTTGGTCCTTCTTTCGTTTTAAGGGACGATAATGCGCGTCCCCTTAGAGCTGCCATTTTTGACGACTTCCTGGAGAGGGAGGGGATTGCGCGTATTCAGTGCTCGTCTTATTTGTCGGACTTTAATATAGCTGAAAAGCTTTAGGATGCCCTCGGCCTTGCTGTATGTAGACGTTTTCCACCTTCAGCCACTCTCAAAGATTTAGAAACTACCCTAAAGGAGGAATGGCAAAAAGTGGAGTCTGCGGTGGTTGAACACCTTGTAACTAGCATTATCAGACGCTGTAAACTTCGTATGAAGGTAAGAGGATTGTTAAATACCCTATTAATGTCGGTTTTTGTTGTTTGTTTTGCATTTTAACATCCTTTTTTTAATGATTTAAATGTGACGAAGTCTTATAATTTATGAAAATTCAAAATATATTTTATCTCCGTATGTAATTATTTGTTTTGCTTAATGAATAAGTATAGAACAACTTACTTGCAGCGTTTCGTGCCAATCGAAACAGTACTTGTCCACTTTTTCGCATTTTACCGCTCCGTGCTTAACTTTTGGAAGTGAGTGTATATTCTCTTTCCGCTTGTTCGACATCCTACCGAATGTCTGGACTATGTTGCCACTACTGTATTGGCAACTTTCATATTTGCAAGGCTCCCACACTTAAACATTTGTGCTCGAAAATTTACAAATAGATGCACATGTGAAGAACTTACGTATTTAATCGCATGCCCATTATACCAAAGTGTGAAATAAGATAGTTTGTGCCTTGAGGTCCCAATTCTTCTAGGACTTCATTACTTCGATTCAAATTCTTGACTTTCCTAGAGTCCACAATCTGCAAATGTATCAATTGCATAGTTAATCGAGAAATACAAATCATGCAGGTGAAACTCATACCTTGTAAAACACTTTCCAACAACACTGTCTCTCTTGCTCCAAATTTGGCGATGCATCTTTGCAAAACTTGGCGAGATTTTAGAAATAACTTCAAAACAGCTGTATATAACTAACAATCTAATTTTAAGAGACTCCGTACAAAGAACTTTTATTGTTGTTTATTTCCTTTAAATGAAGAGTAAGCCCGTATAATCGTTTACATACTTAATTAAATTGTCCTTGAAATGATTGATTGAAACGGAATTGCTATTGATCATACTCTTGTATAAAAACTGTTACAGACAATGTGCTCGGTGGAGAATTCGATAGTTTTATTTAAGAGGCGTATTCGGAAAGTAAGTTCCGTTTTGAAAAAAAAAAATTAGAATTTTTTTTTCAAGCCAATTTTATTTTTACATGCCTTCAAGTATTTTTCTATAGTTTCCACCAATGTTCAAACACTTGTCGTTGCGGGTTACCAGTTTTTCTATACCTTCTTTATAGAAACTTCCCACCAATGATGATAACCACAAATACGGCGTGCAATTAAAAAAAATCGTAGCGGAATGCTCAGTAAAGGGATTGTGTTGCTCCATGACAAGCTTATAGATCGGTGATTTGGTTCGTACTTGACAACAAGTATGATGTTTTGATGTTTTTTTTTTTTTTTTTTTTTTTTAGTACTCGGGTGCTATTTCTTTCAAGCACGGGATTTTTGTCTACGCGGCGCGCCGTGGTCACTTTTCCGTTTGATTCATGTTTTCTGCAGAGTGATTTGATATTGCTAACGGAAACATGGACTATCCCTTCAGATGATTTTCAAATACCAGGATTCACTTTGGTCGAACGGATAGACAGTGGTTTCCAAAACAGAAAGCCATCTGGAGTTATGATTTTTATAGAGGAAAACTTTATAAAAAGAATATGAAACACTTTACCGTGCCTACACGAGCCAGATCAATGGTGTTCAAATGGTCATTGCGTATATTCAAGATAAAGTGAGATTTGCAGTTACATACGCTAGTCCTCGAATTTCTTATGAAGATAAATTAGACGCTCTATTCGAAACGTTGCTGAAGGAGGATGATTGTAAGACTGTTTTAGTAGGAGATTTTAACATAGAATTAAATTCCGATCAAGGATCCGATTTCATAACTGAAATGGATACTTTAGATTTTCCAATACGCACTCATCCAAAACATTTCACCACTAGGGGCCAAACAACAATGGATGCAATTTTCAGCAACAAAATTATGCGAACAGGAGTCTATATGAGCACTTACAGTTATCATTTTCCTCTATATGGCAGAATTGATTGAATAGATTTAAAAAAAAAAAACTGAAATTCTTCCAGCCGAGTGCGTAAATAAAATCTGGAAGAATTTCAGATTTTTTTTAAATTTAAAAATAAATCTTTCATTAATTCTTAATATTTCACTGATCTTTTTTTTTTTACTTCTGTATAGTTAGGCTTGCCAGACGTCCCGGTTTGCAAACAAAATCCCGGTGTCCCGGCCGGTTTATTTCACGTCCCGGTAAAAATTAAATTTGTTTATAGATGACAAAAAAATAATCAACTGTGAAGGATTATTTGGGCTAATTAGTACTTTGTCATTTATTTGACTGTACTGTATAAAAAGTGAAGAAGAGTGATGGTCTGCTAAGAATTATTGTTCCAATTTTTATTCCTTATTCAAAGTGTTTCTTCTTACTTAATTAACTTACATTAACATATAAGAAATAAAATGTTTAAATTTATATGCTTGTGTCATTTATTAATACCCCTTGTTTATGTTCCGAATCAGTAACCATTTATTCATAGCATTGAGAATAAAGTACCCTCTAAAACGCTCCAGAAACCTCCAAGGGTGTGTAGTGTCGGGGTCGTCGCCTTCCCCGGGGGTCCGGTAATCTACCCTCGTGGAAAAAATGTAAATGTGGTGTTATGGCCAATTATCTGCTAGAGGGATCTAGGACGAGAGGGGATTGACCTACATGGGGGTCTTTCTGAGGTATCCTTACGCGACATTTCGGAGAAAACCACGGAAAACTCCGAACGGTTAGGTCGGCGAACGCGGCCTGGTTTTGAACCTGGCACGCGTTGAGAGCGTAAACGCGTTTAGTCATTGGTCGGGCAAATGTATCCTTGATCTTGAATACCCGGGAGGCTGGGGGCATTCAGGTGTCCCGGTTGAACATTTCAGAAATCTGGAAAGCCTACGTATAGTACAAAAAAGTCGATTAATTTGCAACACCGGTCGTCGTTGATTGGCCATAACTTCTATTGAGCACAATGAGTTTTAACAGACTGTGATGTCAGAGTGTCGGCTCTCAGCCCTCTCCGCCCCCCACCGACAGTGGAAGAGATAAGAGAGGAGGATATTGACCTCCGTCGAGGGAGGACGTGTTTTCTTTGTGGTGGCGATACCACCGAGTTAGAAGCAGCGTGGTGCTGGCTTCCAAATTTATTTTAAATGTATTCTTTATGTTATTCGTATGCAAATTTTTAATGCAGAGAAGTATCATCATTATATATGTATATATATCTTAATAAAGGAAATCTGTATTAAACCAAGAAGTACAAGGTGTATATTCGAGGAGGTGGAGGAACATCACACGCTCTCTTTCGAGAACCAGAGAGCTTTAGAAAAGGTAGGAGCTCTTTGACTATTCCAGTGATTTGATATTGATGATTATAAGCAGCAGTTTTATGAAGAATTGTATTAAAATTAAGTATATTGATATAGAATTTTGATTGAAAAAAAATTAAGATGTTCAATATAAAGGGACTGAGAAAAGAAGACTTGGTTGTTGTAGCTAAAGAGTTAGTTCTAACGGTCGAGAGTGACCATCGAATTATCGATTTGAAAAAGTTAATCGAAGAAAGTCCACAGTATACGTCGGATTTTGATTTCGTAAAAGAATTTTTAATTTCCACTGTAGAGGAACGGAAAGAGCGCGAGAAAAAGGAAAGTGAACGGTTAGCATCAGAGCAGAGAGATGATAAAAGGGAGCAAGAAGAACGGGATAAATTAAAAGAGGAAGATGAGGCAGCATTGGAATTGGAAAAAGTCAGGTTAGAACTCGCGAAGGCACAGTTAGAGATCGCTAAAATTCAGGCGGATAATAAAAACGTAAATACGATTTCAGCGGAGCAAAATTTAAGTATCATCCCACTGGAGTCACTGATAAAGAGTATTAAGACTTTAACCCTGCCAGTGTCCATTCATCCCGAAACATGGAACCTATTTTGCAAATCATTAGAGAGGGCATTCGAAATAAAAAAGGTCGAGAATAATTTGAAGGTAGAAATTTTATTAAATTTATTAGGTGAACGAGCTGCACATTTATTAGTGTATATTAATGCGGTGCAAATGAAGGATTATCAAAAGGTCAAGTTGTTAATATTAAAAGAATTTCAGCCGACCCCAGAGGCTTGTTTAGAGAAGTTTTTATCCGCAAAGAGAAACAGAAATGAAAACCACATGCAGTTTGCTAGTAGGTTGAGGGCAAATTGGGACTTCTATTGCGAACTGAGGAAGGTAACCGATCTAGGAACTTTAAAAGATTTGATAGTTAGTGATAGATTATTAGATGCAATAGACCCTGACACGAGAAGTTACATTCTTCTCAAACAAAAGGATGACTGGCTAAAACCTAAACAAATAGGAGAATTGTGCGACAGCTATTTTACATCTAAGGGGAAAGGTTTTTCGGAAATTTATAGGTCAACTAGATATTGTAATACCAATAACCCAGGTGTAGACCCTCATTCAAATTTAAAATATGTCCCACCCCCTATGAGGAATAGTTACAATAATAAAAATAACAATCCAGCTAAAACGTGTAAATTATGCTAACAAACATCCAACCATTTGCGATTTTGCCCAAATAATAAAGTTAAACAAAATGTGCCTGAAGTTTCGCTAACCGCAATAAGTCAGAAAGGAAAAAGTAAGGAAGACGATAAATTAATTGCCAGAGTGAAAGCCGAATATTTCGATAGCGAAAGGGTTCAGAAATTACAAACGCTAGAGTATGCAGACATTCAAATCAAGGGGAAAAGAGTCAAAGCATTGAATGACTCCGCTGCAGAAATGCCCGTTATGAGACGCGATCAAATTTCGGAAACTTTTGATACGGATTAATATTCTAAAGTAAAGCTTGTGTCCGCATTCGGCGAGGAAATTACAGCAGAAGTGCGAACATTACCCATTGCGTTAAAATCGCAAGACCCAAATTGTTCGTATAACGAGGTAAACATTCTATTCGCCGTCACTGATAAGCTGACAGTCCCCTGCATCATTACGCCACAAATTTACGAACTACTTCAAAGCGCGTGTTTGCCTGTGTTGGGAATTTTCGAGTGGAAGAGTTAGGCCGAGAATTTATTAGGAGGGAATGTAGGTCAAAGCCAGCCAGAGAATGTACACCTGGCCTTTCGCGAACAAGCTAGAGAAGATGTGTCTAAATACGAGCCGATGTCAAACAGCAGTTATCAACAAATCCGAAGAAGTTTCTGGCGAAATTAATGAGCAGCTATCAGATGCTACTCTTTTCAAAAAACAACAAGAGGAGTGTGAAACTTTGAGAGAGGTCTGGGGATTTGCGAGGCAGAATAAAAATAATTATTTTTTATAGATGGATTAATTTATCACAGGGATAAAATTTTGGGAGTGAAAGTAATCCAGTTAGTCGTACCGAAAGTTAGGAGGGAACAAGTTTTGAAGTTAGGGCACGAATCTGTTTTCGCCAACCCTTTGGGAATGCGAAAAACGAAAGAAAGAATTCGGTATTCATTCTTTTGGCCCAGTATGTCAAGGGATATAGAAGAGTATTGTAAATCTTGTAAGGAATGTCAATTAAGGAGTAGAGAAAGAGATAAAATCCCTATAACACCAGTACCTAGACCTCCGTTCCCTTTCGATCAGGTTAATATCGATATTATAGGACCGATTGAACCCCCGTCGGCAAGGAAACATAAATATGTCCTTTGCTTGGTCGACCAACATTCAAGGTGGCCGGAGGCGATTCCCCTTCGCGCTATTACTGCTAAAGCGACGTGCGATGCGTTGTTAGAAATATTCATGAGGACAGGGATACCCCGAATTATAGCTAGTGACCAAGGGACAAATTTCCTATCAAAGTGGACCCAGGAATTTCATGACAGGTTAGGTGCACACCCTAGATTTGCGACCCCAGGACACCCGGAAAACAGCGGTTTAGTGGAGAGGTACAATCAAGTTTTTAAAAACATGCTACACCACATTATTCGGAGAGATCCAAAAAATTGGGACAAACATATACCCTACTTGTTATTTGCCTATCGAGAAATACCAAATTGTACCACGGAAGTGTCACCGTTTAAGTTAATGTATGGGAGAGAAGTAAGGGGGTCGTTGACAGTGTTAAAATCGTCGCTGGCAGGTGAAATCTCCCTACCCATAAACATTGGGAAAAGCGCCGTGGAGTATTTGCAGGAATTAAAAACCAATTCAGAAACAGCCGCAGAGCAGGCTTCGTTGATATCAGAAGTAAAGCAAGGCGCGTACGCAAAATATGCTAATAGCAGAGCAGTATACAAAGAATTTCGTCCAGGAGACCAGGTTTATTTATTGATCCCCGATTCCACAAATAAATTATATGCTAGGTGGACAGGGCCAGCAGAGATAGTGTCTCGTGTTAACGCAGATTCGTACAAAGTTAAATTGCCCGACGATACTGTGAGACACGTCCATGTAAATAAAATCAGAAATTTTTACAATAGAGTACAGGCAGTAGGTGTCATTTTCGAGAAGGAAGAAGAGTTAGGGGAGGTTCACCCCATTCCTAACCGGAATAATAGTTCCGAAAAGAGCAATTGGAGTGAAGTTGATCTCGATCATTTATACGATGAGAAAAGGAAAGAAATCTACAAACTACTGCAAAAGTATGAACCTCTATTTTCAAATAAGGTTCAAATCGCCTGAGTAGATGAGCATAAAATCCACATAAATAATAGTGAGATTAGGAAACCCCACCTCTATCGAATACCAGAAGCATTGAAACCTCGATTTGATAGCCAGATAGCAGAACTATTGAAACTTGGACTAATCGAAGAAAGTGATGCGGAAATCGCGCACCCAGTGGTATGCGTGATGAAGAAGGATGGTACATTAAGACTTTTAGATTTCAGCGTGGATTTCAGAGCTCTTAATGCAGTTACCAAACCCGACGACTTCCCCATGGAGAATGCCACCGACTTAATGTTCGCTATTGGCAAAGCAAAAGTTATTTCCACGATCGATTTATTAAAGGGATACTAGGCTATCCCGCTCGAAAGGGAGAGTCAAGATTTGGCATCATTTAAAACGCATAGATCCCAATATCGCTTCAAAGTTATGCGGTTTGGGTTGCGCAATGCAGCCGCGACCTTTTAGAGGGTAATGAATAAGGCCCTCGCAGACTACAAAGACTTTGCCCGAGCTTATATCGATGACATCGCCGTATTTTCCGAAAACTGGGACCATCATATTGACCATTTAAACACGGTGTTTACTAAGCTACAAGAACTGCAATTTTCGGTTAATCTGAGAAAATGCACCTTTGGTAAGCCACAAATAAAATATCTGGGTCATATTGTCGGATCTGGCAAACATTATACAGACCCCGACAAAGTGGAAGCCATCCGAAGGTTGGCTCGCCCGCAAAATAAGAAAGAACTGAAAAGCCTGTTAGGCTTATGCAATTATTACCGTGACTATATCCCACACTATTCCGAAATTGTGTACCCGCTGACAGAATTAACAAAGAAGAAAAGTCCTGAAACACTAATCTGGACGGAGGAGCACGAACAGGCCTTTGGCAGTGTCAAAAAGGGCCTTGCCGAAGCCCCTTGCCTTAACACTCCAGTGCTAGGGCAACCATTTGTGATAGAATGTGATGCGTCGTCCATAGGCATCGGTGCCTGCCTGTCACAGAGGAAAGATGGTGTCCTCTACCCAATTAGTTATGCGAGTCAAAAGCTGACTAAAGCCCAACAAGCGTGGCCGACCATAGAAAGAGAGGCCTTTGCCGTCATCTGGAGCCTGAAAAAGTTTGAGACGTGGATCTTCGGTTCAACCGTAGAACTCATTACTGATCACAACCCATTGACATTCATTACAAAGAACGCTCCCCAGTCATCGAAGTTGCAGAGGTGGGCACTAGCTCTGCAGAAATATGATGTGAGTATTTCCCATTGCCCAGGGGCAAAGCTAACGAACGCTGACGCTTTGTCTAGATTGCACACTCTGGACTCAGCTCAAGAATAATATACTCAACAACAATCTCGGTGACTTTGGTTGTGGTTGAACTCAAAAAAAAAAGGACTGTTACTTCTTTATTCGGACATGTGCTATTGTGGTATACACTGTTTAATTATGTGCTTTTGTATTTTTTTTCAGTTAAGTATCAATTGTAGCTACAAGTGTGCCTCCACTCGACTAATAAGTCATATTGGATCTAGGTAAGTGAACCCCTAGCTCCAATCTTGCATGGGGGGTGTGATGTCAGAGTGTCGGCTCTCAGCCCTCTCCGCCCCCCACCGACAGTGGAAGAGATAAGAAGAGAAGGATATTGACCTCCGTCGAGGGAGGACGTGTTTTCTTTGTGGTGGCGATACCACCGAGTTAGAAGCAGCGTGGTGCTGGCTTCCAAATTTATTTTAAATGTATTCTTTATGTTATTCGTATGCAAATTTTTAATCCAGAGAAGTATCATCATTATATATGTATATATATCTTAATAAAGGAAATCTGTATTAAACCAAGAAGTACAAGGTGTATATTCGAGGAGGTGGAGGAACATCACACAGACTTTGAGCTGTCTCCAAGTCGTCTGCTTCTATTCGAGGAACTCCCAATCGGCTACTGGCATATTCGCTTGATTTATGACTACAACTAACATTTCGTTAATTTCGGAACGTTAAGGGAATTTTTCTAAGAAAGGTTTGTTAATTTGGTGGGACAGAAGTCAGTAGACATTTTATGAATCGCAAAAATATTGCTCGCTATAACAGGGAATCACTTGTTAAAAGCGAGTTATGTTCTCGTAGACCTTAATATTGTACCAACCAAGTACAGTGGAGTCACGATAGTTCGATTTTCACATAAATCCGAGCTAGTGAAAAAATTAGTTTAGCTCCCAAATAATGACACCTATAAAGCACGTTGAACAGTTATTTTTTTTATTACGACTTCAAATTATTTCACGATAACGAAAAATTATTCCCATTCTCAATTAGTAGGATTTGGCAAATGTTCGCCAAATATAGCAGATATCGACAAGTTGAGTTCAGCCCTGGGGAATTATTTTCCGACGCCAAAATTGGCGAAAATTGCCAAAAGTGGCCAACTTTGGTGACTTTTGACATATGCCGGTACCGGCGAAGTTTTCTAAGCAATACCATCATTCCCATTGCTAATAGCGAAGTTCAGTTTTGGAAACTTATTTTTTTATTTCAAATTTGGCGATAAATCACCAAAAGCGGCAAACCTTGGAGAATCTATACTATTAAAATCTGTGCGCGTCTGTCTGTAACATCATCTCCTCTGAAACGGCTGGGAGTTGAATTTCGATCGAGGTGTCCCCGGATTCGAAAAATTCCGAGGAAGGTCTTCCGCTGAATTTAAATTTCGAAATTCGAATTAGTTTAGGAGATATTGATTTAAAAAAAAACCCGTCAAAAACGCCAATTTTTGCTCTCCGCAATTCCGCGATTGTAACCCCTGTAGTCAAAAAAGTGAGAAATAAGCATCGAGGTTGCCATGTTTGGCGAATTTATTAAATGATTTACGACTCTTGAATTAAAAATAAAAGAATAATAATTTTTTTTCTGTTTAGAATATTTGCTAGGTTATTTTTTAATTAAAATATCGTCTGCGTGGGAAATCAGAGCAGGAATGCAATGTTTTTTTATACGTAAAAGAATAAGGACTTGGAGATATCTGAGACTACGTATAATTTTTTTAGTTTGGCGAAAAATAAAATGGCTGATATGGCATATTTTGAGAAAGTAGTAGGTTCTACCGATTTGCACAGTTTTGGGCTTGGCGCAATTTACTGCGAGCGAACCGAAATAGGTTTAGGTTTGTGTGTGTAGGTTTTATTAGAATACGGCGTTAAACTTTAATTTTCCATGCAGAAATAGTGCAATTATTAAGGCGATTTTAAGCGATCGATCTTCGGAATTTTCCCCAAATTAAGTAAATTGATTTAACTAGGGGGAATGCCGCCAAATTTCAAAAGAAATGAAATTCTCGCATTCGGTAAATTGGAATAAATAAAACACGTTATAGTTGATAATTTAAAATACTGCTGTGCTACTTTTCAATTAGATGGCTTCATTAATTTTTAATTAAATTAAATTTATTTTTTAAAATTATTTTTGGCGATCGAACCATACACAAATAACTGTTTCCCATTTTGATTGCTGTTAAATCAGTGCTTAGAATGATTCTCTGGAAAAAAAAAAAAATCTCGCAAAATGGCGTATGCGGATTCCTTCTTTAGTACCTTTCTTAGAAAAGTTGGCGATAAATATTCAAATGTAGCGTAACTCCGTGTTTAATAGCGTGTGTATTTTTGCGTTTGTACTGCTAATTCTATGGTACGATTGAGATGAGCGAATGTTACGAGCGGATGGATAGATTATTTTTTTTAATTCCGCCAAACAGGGTATAGTAAAATAGGAATTCTGTATAAATACGAATGTTTTTTTTTTTTGGGGGGGGGGGGAGATGAACGAGACTGTTTTTAAGCCTGGTAAATATAGCTGGTATTGCCTATAAATTATTGCATTTACTGTGAAGTTAAATTTAGAATTCATTTTGGCTATTTGCCATCGACTATCGGCGTTAATTTCGCCAATAGGGCAGTTCTAGCAAGCATAAATAAATTTCATTTCATGTTCTATTTTTAATATTGCTACAGTTTCCGTAGTTACGGAGTCCGTTGCTGCCACTTAAGCTGTTAAATTTAACAATTAAGTGAAAATACTCATTTTTACAGCTCTTGACTCGAAAAATGAAAACGCATAGGATATGATACAATTAGAACATTACCACAATCACCACGTCAATAACGCGAACCTGTAACTTTGGTTATTTTTAACTAAATTCATTTTCAAGATCTTAAGAAATCCTGTATACTATGTCAAAGCCTCATATCTTAATACCGATTAGTTTGCAAGAAAATTGATTAATCAGTATAAACTGAAGCAATGAAGCTTTGTAAGCGTTTTTCATGAAACGAGGAAAATGGAGATTGGCGTCTTTGGTGTAGAAGTGGCGATAGGGAGAACTACTTAATTCAGTAACGTTAATGGGGAATGATAATTGAATATGAGCATGCACGAAGACCCAAAAATCAAGAAAGTATGAAAAGTCAGGAATGTGAAATGAAAAAAAAAATAAATAAATCAAATAATACGAGATATAAATAATAATAATACGAGAATGACTTTGCAATTATGTGTACAACAAAGGTCCCAATTGCTTATAATATTCCCCTAGCAATGACTTAGCCCGACCAATGGCCGAGCTCATAGCGCTCTGAACTGGAAGGCGGAAGGTTTCTGGTTCAAAACAGGTCGCGTCCGCGGACCTAACCGTTCGGAGTTTTCCTGTATTCCGTTCGGAAAATAAAATTGTACTCACATGCATGTTAGTACAACATCGCAACATGCATATGTTAGGAAACATATATGGCTGGTTTCCTGCAAAACGTAGAAAATACGGTTTTCCTTAGAAAGACCCCCCACGGAGGACACCCCCACCACTTGACCTAGATCCCATGTGTGGAGACTAGATAGAGAGTTCAATTTAACGCCTAGCGGCGTGTGCAACTTATAGAAGCAGTTCCACGATACCGAATCCACCGAGAAAAAGCCTGGGCAAGGTCATGCAAGAGAAGTTGCTTCTTTTTTGATCGCCAGTGACACTGACATAGTTTTTTTGCCATCATGTTGCAGTCATCTCAGATTTGCACTCATGACGTCAACGTTTCATCACGATATAAATAATTTTTCACTTTTTTAGATTCCGCATCACTGGGTTTAATTCTAATTATTCGTGTAAGGAAAATGTTCTTTTCCTACCGTGCGGAGAACGGGTACGCAGCTAGTCTTGAGATTAAGAGCAGCGCTGTTACTGGCAACCCTTAAGCAATGGTTTAAAAATACGTTTTTTTTTCGATTTTTGGAATGGTAATATCATCAGAACGTGACCAAAATATCTACCCCCTTTGCGATGAGAAAAGAATTTTTGAAATCGGTCCATGCGGTAGAAAATTATTGCTGTGCATGCATAAAAAACTGTATACGCGTTGAACATAATACCGTCTCATTTTTTGAAGTCAGTAAAAATGGTGTTCACGCCATTACTGTATTTCATTGACGAGACTAGCTAGAAAGGTATTCTGTGTTCTCGTGATGGACCACCAGCTATCGTTATAATTAGACCACCGGCTGTATGACTTGGAAGTAGTGGCGATGATGGTACGAGCTACGGAAATATTCAAGGGAAGGAGTGTCCAGCAATGGCCTAGTCACTAAGCTCCGTTCCCATGAGAACAGTAAGAGAAGTGCCGCCGATCTCGGTCAGCGTTTGGGAGGATGACATCTTTTCTCGGTTGAACAGCTCTGGAACTGTGTGCTCTAATAAAAGCTGGTGCATGTAAAATCTGTTCGATACCTCTGGGGGTGCCGATCCAAGCTCTAGTTTGGAAATAGTCCAAAATTAGGTGACCCAAAATTAGGTGAGTTTAGTCGGCCTTTCTCCGACTAGGGGCCATTAAAGTTGGGAGCCGTTCCTTTTTCCCCTTTGCCGTTCAGTAGGGAGGATCTGGTCCCACTCCACGATTGGCAGAGAGCTTCAGTAACAACTTTAGGAAAGCAGTTCAAAGGTCCCTATATTTTTAACACGCTTTTATTAGCTTCGCCTGTATGTATGTAAGCTTGCATGTTTGTAACCGACTCCTTTAGACTCGATTTTGACCCACTTTAAACGGACAGATTTAATTCAAACTTTGTAGAGAAACGTCATAGCTGTTGAGTATTGCGATTTGCGAAAATACTTGCGTGTAAAGGTGATATGCTAGGAGTTATGAAGTAGTGGTTTTTGTACATGTAGCATTAGTTTACCAGTGAAATTCGCAGTTAGTGCAAGGTCAACGCGCATATGAAATATGAGGTCATTGCGGGATACGTGTGTTATGCTTTGCAAGTGAAATCATTCGTGAATGAAGAACCGCTCGCTAGATGGGTGTGCAAGAGTCTTGTTTGCTGCGATTTGCGATTGATTTCGTTACACAAGAATCCGATTTGCTATAAAAGCGTGTTTTTTAGTTTTTTAAACTGTATTTATATTTTAAAATGCAAATCATTTTTAAAATGTATATAGGGTGCGTCACAATCCCCTACCAGGTTTGGAAGACTTATATAAAAATATGCCTTACCAATAAAACAACAAAGTTGACTTTACTGGAGAAAGAAACGTTGCAAGTTTTGTATCACAAATGTTCAATATGTTAACCTTTCATGATGCGGCAGATATCAAATCTAAAGTCAAATTCTTCCCACACTCGCTTTAACATGTCGCGAGCTGTGGTAGCGAATGCGGCTGTGATCTTTTGGTGTAAATCTTGTAAATCACGTGGTATAGGGGGCACGAACACTTGCACCCAATCTTTTATGTAACCCAATAAAAAAACTCGTATGGAGATAGGTCCGCAGAGCGAGGTGGCCGCGGAAGAAGGCAATAGCGGTCGTCTGAACCTCGTCCAATTTAACGACGAGGAAGCTCGTTATTTATGAAACAAAACTTGTAATGTTTCTTTCTCCAGTAAAGTCAACTTTGTTCCTGTATTTGTAATATATTTTTTTAATAAACTTTCCAAACCTGATTGGGAATTGTGGCACATCCTGTATATATTCATAGGTATGTATGTATAGGTATTTATATATGTACTCCCTCGACAGGGATAGGCAAACTCCCGCCGAAGAAAATCTAGCGCCACAACTGTTCGCGACATTAAATCTCACAGATTGGGAAAAATAAATTGTTGGATACAATAGTACAAGTACAGCAAAATCAGTTAAATTACGGACAGACTACAACAATAATCATTTTTGAACTTTATTGGGAAAAAACAATGTAAGAAAAATCTACTTACTGCATACGAAAAATTAATGGGGTTGTCAGTTGAACAGTACACTGGGTATTGTTCACAGAGTTGTTCAAACGTTTTGATTTTAAATGCGCAGCTTTCATTAAAGGCTTCGCAATAGCGTGTGCGTAGTACCCTGTGTGTGATTACATAAACTAATCAGTTAAATAGTCATTTATTTTTCACTTTTAAAATGAAAGTAAATTGAACGTCATTTTCACAATATATATATATATATATATATATATATATATATATATACGGGGTGACTGCCAATTCAGGGTACATACTCTGAGTCCTGGAACAGGACATGTAAAGAAGTTTATTTGGTTGGGCTTTTTTAAATTACTTAGTTGCGTTGTGAGATAATGCAGAAACCAGGTTCGAATGCACTTAGATGCAGTAAAGAAAAAAGACATTGAATGCTTAAAACTGTTTATTTAAAATACACTATTGAAACATTATTATAACGGGCGGTGGTGGCTCAGCGAAATAAAAATTACGTCCTATATGGACAGTGAAATCAAGATGGAATGATTTAAAAATTACGCCAGCACAGAATTACACATTGGCGAGAACAAATACTTGGCTGAAATTAATAACGCCAATTCCAGAGCAACCCTAAACGTTAATCCAATAAAATTAAAATGACGTAATCGCGAGCAAATAATTTTGAAGATGAGGCAGGGTAACAAAAAAACGTACGCCAGCAGAATGCCAAGAGGGAAATCAAAAAGGCCGTCGATTTTGCAAACGGACGCAATGAAATCTATTTTTAGCACAACGACGCCACCGGGTCTCATTTCGAGAGACAAAACAAAAGGAATAGTGCATACGGGGAAACGCAAATATACAGATTTAAAAATCGAAATGGCAGAAAAATGAAAACAGAAGTGATTTAGAATTCTTGAATCTTGGATAGATTACATTAAAGAAAGCCAAATTAATTGATTATTAAATTAGATATGTGAGCTCCATCACAGGACACTGTAACAATCACGTTTTGTATAGGAATGAATGGTCAAAAGTGAAGCGTCGAAGTACAAAAAAAAAAAATAAATAAAAAAAGAACAAATGCAGGTGACGGAGGAGAAACGGAGTTAGTAGTTGCTTCTGTTGCCTGTAGCTGGCCAGTCGGCGTTGGTTTGAGGAAGAGAGGCCATTCTCGTTTCAGTTTTCGACCACTCACTATTACAAACAGCATGTGGTTTCAGCATGATGGGGCGCCACCCCACTTCCTCCTAGACGTTCATCAGTACTTGAATGCGATATTTGACATGCGATGGATTGGACGTGGTGGATCTATTTCTTGGCTACCCCGGTCTCCTGACGTACATGCCATTTGACCATAATTTGTTCTTTCCCGTGTTTGTGCTTCGATGTTTCACATTTGACCATATGTTCCTATACAAAATAAGATTGTTACAATGTTCTGTTACCAGCCCTCAAAGTTTGTACCACGAATTAGCAGTCACCCTGTATATATATATGTACGTACATATACAGTGTCCAACAGAGCCCGATTATGACCAACAGGGGCCCCGGGCATTGATGAATAGGGGCCTCCATGTATGAAATTTGTTTTTTTTTCATACAATTTTGATTATAAAAGAATATTTCAGAACAAATTGGGGGCCCTTTCCAGCCTGGGGCGCTGGGCAAAGTCACGATTTGCCCAATCGATAATAAGGCTCTGGTGCCCAAGCTAAATCCTGTTTCACTCCGATATGTTTTGAAAGGATGACCATGTAACACGTAAAAAATACCTCTTACAGCGCCATCTCACAGCTAAATTCGGAGTTAGCGTCTTTATCTCAGGAACGGTAGGGAATACGTGGAAAAAGTCAATAACAAAGTTCTACACCACCACCGATTTATTAAAGAAAGACAACTTAAGCTCAGGGGCGCAGCCAGGAATTTTTCATGGGGGGGGGGGTGATAATGTAGTGATAATGTAGTGATATTGTAGTGAAGAATATACATTTTGTATGGCAAAAATTTCTCATGGGGGGGGTTATGACCCCCTAAACCCCCCCTTGGCTACGCCCCTGCTTCAGCTCATTAATGTTATAAAGGGAAGGCGTAAAAACGTATTATTGTTTCTTTTGCCGGCGTGTCACCAACTATATTATACACCTTGTAGCTGAAATTGTCGACCAGCGTCGATATGTGTATTGCTGCTGACAGAAAACAATTTTCGTATGAATGATAAACGAGCTTAGTATCAGGTAAGTGCAGTTTAAATCAGTGATGCTCAACAATTTTGTAATTGACTTTTTTTCGCTATGTTATACCGTTTTTTAGGTAACGTTAATTCCAAAATAAGCCACCAGGTGGCGCTGTAAGCTGTTTCCTTGCATAGCGCACGGCAACTTTACTATACCGACACAATACTTTTATAGCTGTTAGCTCTAGCCGTTAAGAAATCTCTGCGATGACAACGGACTTTAGCAGTACACTGCATATGTATGCGTCAAAAACACTGACCTAGGCTTTCATTTCTTATATTGGTGGATATTCCTTAAACATTTGTTAGATATAGACAATACATTATAAAATTACGTAAAAAATTCAAAGGTAAGTGGTAATCGATTAATGTCTTCAGAAAACGAAATATATGCAAAACCAATAATATCAAAAGTATTGTGCATTTATACCATTACTGTTTTCTTTTGTGACTTGTGCGCAGCACCTGAAGCGCAATGGTTCGAAGTTTATTTTCTCCTCTCGTGACGCAGTGAAAGTAGTTTAAATCAATATATTTTTATTTTTATACCTCTGAGCCTTTTTATGATGAAAGAATTAAATTTCGTGTATTACTTAATTAATGTATGTGACACATTTTACTAGTCAAGAACTTTGGTTAGGTGGCCACATACAAATTTATTATTTCTATTTATTTACATTTAATCATCGGCACAGCCAACTGTCGTCAAAAAAGGGTCTCTAGATCTGTGGCACGCGATGAACGTTTCGATCGTCCGCCATCTTGCTGGTAGTTAAGTCGAGCGATGGCAACGGCTGCCCTTTTTCCAGCATTGGGCAATCTATCCAGTTGTTCTCGCATTCTTCCATTTTTCAGCAAATGTCAGTGCTATTAAAAATAATCGTGACAATTTCTTTACGGGAAATGACGTGCTAAAAAGTATAGGATTCTCGTGGAGCTATGTCACCCGCAACTATTTTTATAGAAATCAAATCTATTCTTCGTGACTGTCAACAGTCAAAACGTCAGAGTTTGCTGTTCCCAGAGCGGGAATACTGCGCGTTTAAGGGTTAAAGGGTTAAAGCAGGTTACCACCTCTTTGGGACACCCTTTATATACAGTAGGCTCTCGATTAACCAGGATCGGATTATCCGGGTTTGGCAAACCCGGGACGGTCCCAATTTATTATTCTGATGTTGCATGGATAAATTATAGTATAAAGCACCAATGTTAAGAAATCACGGAGAGCAATTATCTCGAATGAAGAAAATGAAATTGCCACCGAAAAGTTGACAATACCGAATTGCCGAAGGAAATCTCGATTTTCCTCTAAGATTTGGAAAGGGATCTAAGATTGTGAAACTGGGACTTATTCTGGAAACAATGCATAAAAGCAGCGTTTCTCAATCTGTGGGGCACGACCCCCAAGGGGGGCGCAGAGCGTTTGCAGCAGGGGCGCGAGAAAAACCAAAGAGCAAGTAGTGATGTATGTTTTTTTTAAAATCATCTTATTTACTCTCATTTTTACTCAAAAATATATCCATTTTTCGCTTAAAATGTTCATTCAAACTTTACTGATAACATTATTTAGAAGAAAATTCGACTAAATGTTCCTTGTTAAAGATTAAAAAAATTGAATGTATTCTGAAAAATGCGAGGGGAAGGGGCGCCACCATAAGCTAGCCTTTGTTCGATTGGGGGGGGGGGACGTTTAAAGGTTTAGAGCCGCTGCATAAAAGAAAATTCCAAATTAAAATGTTATGACGCTTGTAGTTCACAAAAAGTTATGAATATTGCAGAATATTCTTAAAATGAAGAATTGTCGTGTATTGTGTTTTAAGGCAAAAATACAAGAGGGGTATTACAGGAATTGGGAACAGCACTTTACAGGGGTTTTAACGCGCTTTCACGTTACATCTGGAGAAAATCCCCAATATTTCCTGCCCGTGAGACCGACTGTCAAGCTGTAGGCTAGAACCCTGGATTTCATACTTCATCTATGCGACATATTCTGTGTCTGATCCACTCGGTCATGGGGGCGGGGCAAAGCGATAAATTTGATTATCCAGGATATTCGTTTATCCGGGAAGAGGAATTTCCTGACTATCCCGATTAACCCTTTAACGCGCAGTGTTCCCGCTCTGGGAACAACAAACTCGTTGTTGTTGTTATTGTTGCTAATGCCCTCTGGCAACCGCGTTGCGGTGACAGATCCCCCTATATAGGCAGGCGATGGGCCGAAGGAGCGGCTTCCATTTCAATGAGCCCCAATGGGAGGAAGTCCGTCTTAGCTCGGGGTCCCGTAATTTGAACCAATTCCAGAGGAGGGACCAACCCCCTGAAATCGGCACCCCAAGAGGTATCGTTCACCAAACTGTGACGCTTCGACTGTTGCCAGTCACGAAGAATACATTTGATTTCTATAAAAAATAGTTGCGGGTGACATAGCTCCCCGAGAATCCTTTAATTTTTAGCACGTCAATTCCCATAAAAAAACTGTCACGATTATTTTTAACAGCACTGCCATCTGCTGAAAAAAGGAAGAACGCGAGAACATGTGGATAGATTGCCCAATGCTGAAAAAAGGGCAGCCGTTGCCATCGCTCGACTTAACTACCAGCAAGATGGCGGATGATCGAAACGTTCATCGCTTGCCACAGATCTAGAGACCCCTTTTTTGACGCAGCTGGCTGTGCCCGCGAACAGCCAGCTGTCGTAAAAAAAGGTCTCTAGATCTGAGGCACGCGATGAACGTTTCGATCGTCCGCCATATTTCTGGTCGTTAAGTCGAGCGATGGCAACGGCTGACCCTTTTTTTTCAGCATTGGGAAAGGGTTGCGCCTCAAAGGGTTAATCCAGAATAAACTGAACATTCCGTTTACAATTATCTCTTTAAAATGCATTTGAGAAAAATCCAGAGATTCTACCCTGACCTGTTCCGGTTGCACATGGTGACAGCCGGTGCCTCGATGGTTTCCGGATGGTTCAGGCTGATGTCCAGTATGGTCGGATATTCCAGGTACATCACGAGGAAGGAGTACGTTTGGTAGAAGAAGCCGGCTGCGCAGACCAGAAACACCAGAGACTTGATCGACCGGCGAGCGGTGCTTGTCGATGCCGCAATCACAGAAAACCCTGGAATTGTTGAGAGATGAAAGAGGATAATTACACCATTTTCTATTTTTTCATAAAAGTGAAACATTTTGACTGTTCTGTTTAAGGTGGTGGACGTAGCGTTGAGGAGGAACCAGAGATTAGAAATTCAGGGTGTGCTACAATTCCGTCTCGAGTTTGGAAGGCTAATAAAATCTATATATCTACTTATGTAAAACACTAGCGTATGCGGCACCAAAATCGATGATATTTCTTTATTGCCTATGGCAACAACTAGATGTAAATATTAGCAGTAATAACAATACCGCATGCGTAAAAACCCAAGTTAACAGTTCAATGATGTCAAATGAAGCAAGTATATTTTTTGCTGGTTACGTATATCAAGCAGTAGCTAGATTACAAAACAACAATGCACAATCGGAAATGCAAGATCCTTCGGATCTTTTCACAGCTTTAAAATATCGAATTTACAATTCTTGGCGCATTTATCGCACATGAAAATGAACAAAATTGCCACGCAGTGGGCTAAAGCACATTTTAGCTGAAGTACATTCTAGCTGAAGTACCCTTCGTTTACGGGTTAGTACTGAATGCAAATTTTTAAAAAGCAAGAACTTTCGTCAGCATAGTAGGCGTACACAGAATGGATGTAGTATGTTGCCAAAGTAAAGAAAGCGAAGTTATAATTTTTATGTATTTTTAAAATATTGCAGGTTAGAGAGTAGCTAAGTAATATCATTCATTGGCTTTAGTCGTAATTATGTGATGCGCGAACGAATATTTACGCAAATTGAAATAATTTTCGCAAAATCGAAAAATCAAAGCAATATTTTTGAAAACTTGGAAGCATAGAATTTAAGTTGAATTACAACCTATCATGCCACCCAATTTCGTTTCATTCCCTGCAGTCTGTCTTTCGTGATGCTGGAACAAAATTTCAGCATTTTAAAACGATTTTCACAAAATCCAAAAATGTAATCAAAATAGTTAAAAAATTCAACGCATATAAATTAAGATTAGCAACTACCTATGATATCACCAAATTTCGTATCATTCGTATCATCACCAAATTCGTTATTACGTGATGCTTGAAGAAATATAAACATATTTTGAGAAAATTTTCACAAAATCTCAAAATCTATAAAAATGTTTTAAATATTGGTCACCTATAGTTTATGTTGAGCAACCATCTATCATGTGACCAAATTTCATATCATTCGTTTTAGTCGTTATTACGTAATGCGTGAACAAAGATTCACTCAGTTTTAAACGATTTTCGCAAAATCTCGAAATCTGATCGATTTTTTAAAATTAAATGCTTATAGTTTAAGGTGAGTGACCACCTATCATTTCACCAAATATCATTTTTTCACCTTTGCAGTTATTACATTATGTGCGAACACAAATTTACGCAGTTTGAAACGATTTTCGCAAAGTCTCCAAATCTAATCAAGATTTTTAAAAATTTGACGCCAATGTTTCAAGTTGAATTACCACCTTTCATAATACCAAATTTCATTTCAATCGCTTCAGTCGTTTTTACTTGATGGTCTAACACAAATTTACGCAGTTTGAAACGATTTTCGCAAAATCACAAAATCTAATCAAGACTTTTTTAAAAATTCGACGCCTATGTTTTAAGTTGAGTGACCACTTATTATGACACCAAATTTCATATCATTCGCTTCAGTCATTTTTACGTGATGCTTGAACAAAGAAATCGTCACGGACAGAATGACAGAACGATAGACAAACTTTTTTAGGGGTCGCAACGAATTCCCAGGTGCTTGAAACGGATAGAAATCGCAATTTTTTTGAATTTCAAGAAATGTACAGAAAAAAGTCGAATTTTATTTATTTAGATATGCTGTAAATAGATGCCTGTCTCTAAACTGCCATTGACCGTTTTTGTACTGGAAATATTTTGTGTGCTCTTGTAGAAGAACTATTTAACTATACAGACACTATTTTCGATGGAAAGCTTTATCTTGTAATCAGGGGCGTAGCCAGACATTTTTCATGGGGGGGGGGGGGTTACGACTACTACAACTCATATATATGTATACGTATATGCGATAATGTAGTGAAGAATATACATTTTGTAAGGCAAAAAATTCCTCATGGAGGGGGGTTATGACCGCCTAATCCTCCCCCCTTGGCTACTCCCCTGCTGTAATCCTTAACAACATATATCAATATTGTTTCATTTCAAATAGCAGAATATCTCTAAACCTAGAAGTCAAAGCCCGTTGTGAAGGCAATTGCAACGGGCTCTAGAAAAAAATGTTTGACGAAAGCGTGTCTACATTTAATATATTTAATCTTCGTCCACCTAAAATAAATAATTTCATATTCAGTCAATAGTTCTGGAACATTTATTTGCTTATGTGCGTTGTTTGTTGATCTGAAATCACCTTTCTTCCATGCAAAACACCACCTACTGGAATCCTTTTAAACTAAACTTTTTACTAAACTTCCTTGAACACATTTTGTGTACAGTAATTATGCAAAAAGTTGGTGTCAATCATCTTATCAGTTTTAGCTGCTTAATTATAACTACCCTGTATGAAGAAAAGCAAATTTCATGGATCCGTCGTTGCTTCCCGGCTGGCTCATGCGCATCTCTGATTCAGGTATTAATGACGCTGATTTAAAGGATTTCTGGTTAAGATTAGTGGCTTTTGGCTGTTGGTAATTTTTCTATTTTGATACTAGTGAATTTTCTTTTAATTTTGGGAGATAAGTGGGCAATAAAAAATCAAAAAATGTTCAAAATAAGGTCGAAAAAAGACTATGTTAAGAAAAACTTCCTCTCGTTAATTTTTTAAAAAAATTGCATATTTTAAATTTGCATATGACCCCGTACAAAAAAATTCCCGATTATGAAAATGTGCCCGATACACCCATGAGGTGATGTAGAAAATTTCAGCCTTTCATCATAAAATGCCTCAGCGATATCTTTAAAAAAGAATGATCAGGCGCTGTACATGATTTTGAATGTAAACGTTTATTGCTAGAGTGGAAAAAACAGTTTTATTTCGTAATTTCTGTACAGCCCCTGAAATGCAATCATGCGACGTGATTTTTTTTTCTCTTCGAGAGCCACTGAAAAGAGGTTTAAGTCAACCTATATTTATCTTCATATCTCTGACACTTTTTAGAATATAATTCTCAAAATTTGTAAGCAACCTCAACAGTGCATGAGGAACATTTTACTCATTGAGGAATTTTTTTTATACATGGGTCGTATGCAAATTTAAAAAGTTTAACTTTTTGAAAGTTAATGAAAAGAATTTTTCCTTGATGGAGTCTTATTTAAGACCTTATTTTGAACATTTTTTCAGTTTACATTATCCACTTATCTTTAATAGATAAAGAATTAAAGGTCGTTACCACCATTTTGCGACACCCTGTACATATACATAATACGTTCTTACGATTACCACCAATATACCGTAACATATCGCACATTGAATGTATTTTTTATGTCTCTCTAAAAAGTTGGTTAATTTTGCGGTTTACCACTTTGAATCATAAATAGTTCCGAAACCATGTTCCATAATTATAGCGGAGTGGAACGGGAACTGGCAAGGGCGTAGCCAGGATTTTCATTAGGGAGGGGGGCAGGACATGGAGTCTAACCGGAGAATGCCCGGTTTGTCATAATCAGACACTATGACTAGCTCATTTTAGTGGGGACAGCTGCCCCACCCTGCCCCTCACTGTCTACGCCCATGGGAACTGGTGGACCTGCGTTTGAATGAAATGCGCTTCATAGTCAATGCGTATCACATATAATATAATGATTACCGTTTCAATAATTTAATGAGTGGAATGGGAAAGTGCTTCGAAAGGTATGCGTGTAGCATGATTTTTGTTTCTTGCCTTTAAGTGGAAATGGTAGAAACTTCTAGAAGCAGTGTTAGAAAATAAAACCACAAATGGCGGAATAACTTGCTAAGAAATAAGAAATTGTTGAATTAAAAATGCGTAAAATATGATGTTTCTTTACGGAGGCTTTAGAGAGGAAAAAGTTAGAATGCGTTTCAAAAGCAATGCCTCGTGGCTTGCTTTTCCCATTGCATTGCAGTAATAAAAAATCCTAAAAGAGAAAATTATTGAAAAATCGAACAAATGACCTCCAAAAAAACGAACTGATATTCCCTAAGCAGCATCTAATCGCAAAGAAAAATCCCCACATCTTCCAGTGTCCCAACCAGTGAACAACAAATAACTGCCTACTCTGCAAAACCAAATACTCTCATGGCTGCCTTAAAAAATCCTCTGGTGTCATATTCGAAATCGGTTAGCCCTTTCAGATTAAGTTACCGTGCTGAAAAATCCATTTTGGAACACTAGAAACCAACAGTCCGTCGATTCTGCGACGGAAGAAATCTCTTTATTTATACCTGAAGTTTCGTAAATATTTTCAGTATTTTTACTCCATGCAGTGTAATGTGAAAATGTAGGAAGAGTTTTTTAACGCAATCTATTGTAATTTGTCAGCAGACGATGTTTTAGAATGGTTCCTGAATAGCATGACTTTAGAAAAGAAATTTTGCATTCATAAATCGTTCCGGGCGGGGTAACTAAAGGAGATTTTATAAACGCAATATATGGTTTCAGAAACTGAAAACAATCAGGTTCCGCTAATCAACAAGATAGAACATCCAAATTGCAAATCAGTTCTAATCGAAAGAAACTGCAAAAGCCCAATACGCTTCCAGTTAATAATGAGAATTTTACAAATTCTAACTTCCTCTATAAATACATTTTGACTTGGAATTAGCAAGCGCATTCCATTGCTGCTTTTCCTAATAAAGACGAACTGGTTAACACGGAGTGGGGTAGGGATTTTGTTTCTGGGATATTTTAAATTGGGGAATATGAAGATCGTTTTTTTTTTTGGTTGCCATTTGTTCGAATGTCCCTAAAAGTTATCTCTTTTCCCTTCAGCAAGGATTTTTAGGCTAACCAGTAGGGTGGATCGAAAAATTTTTTTTTTCGAAATCTTTATCTCCTGAGGTGTCAAAAGTTGTATATTGATATGAATAAGACGTGTGTAAAATTTGAATGTTCTACGACAACGTCTTGGGGTTGCGCATCGAGCTTGAAATTTAGAAATTTTTGAAAAATACGCCTTTTTTTAAAAATCGACCAAAAAAATTCTTTTCCGAATTATTAGTCTCCCGTGGTTTTAGGAGTTGTATATTGTTATGAATAACACGTATGCAAAATATGGAGAGGCTACGACAATTTCAGGGGATTACACATCGAGCTTGAAATCTATAAATATCTGAAAATTGAGTGTTTTTTGAAAAAAATTATGTAGAAAGCAAACCTTATTTGTTAAAAATAATTTGGTCCTTTTATATGTTAAAACATATTTAGAGAAGCTCAGTAAATCACAAAAAATAGCTTTACGAATAATTTGATACAATGCACACGTTATGCGGTCGTTTCGTCTTGGGCCGCAGTACGCAAGCTGTGCTCTAGACAACTAGCGCCTGTTTGCCTGCCGAATGATGGCGATGCACATGCGTTCGGTTAAACCAGGCACGAGATATTTCGTTGAAACAGGCATTTAGTCTCACATTTCAGATAGATGTTTCTTTCAGTTTACTCCCAAAAAAAGCTAAAAGGTGGTTGCCTTACACTGCTACGATTCTGAATAGAGTGAAACTGTCTGCAACAGGACATGGAACAAAATTTGGTGTTCTTATAAAAGCTGGGAATATCGAAAGAATTACCTTGTACCAAGTTACCAACCCAAGAAGACATACTCCTACTTCTATATTACTATTTTGTACTTACGAAGAAAAATTTCTTAATAAAGTGCAGGAACCACTGGAAGGAGATGTAACCTTAGTCGTAGCAATCAAAATACAGGAGATTTAAATCAAACCCCAATGTGTTTGATCCCCAATGTGTCTTTCCAAAGAATTCAAGAGATAGTTAGAAAAGGTCATGAACAAGTTCAGCAGCTAAATAAATGTCTTGAGACGGACATAAGGAATTATTTATGAAAAAAGTGGGGAAAACTCTCCTTACCGAGCTATTGAATATTGCACTTTGCAAGATGTACTGACTTTTCCAGAGCAGGTGTGGCTCAGAGAAGTCCATACCTTATACAGAACGGGAGTCATTGGCAAACCAGAGGGGAGCTAGATATGTGACAATCCATGGAGTTGAAAAGAAGACAAGTTTATGGAGAGAAAAGTTGAAATGTTGGAAAGAGAAAATTCGAGATCGGTAGAGAAAGAGGTGAAAGTTCCAATATCCAGTCTCCAACTTTAGTCATTGATTTGGAAAGTGAAAATAACGAAAGAGAAGTACGAAAGACTGAAGAAAACGCTGAATGTCTTCCAACGCCACTTTGGGAGATGCGTTCACGAATGACCAAGTTAGAATAAAAATATCAGTGTTTTCACAAGTCTGCGACACAAAGTTATTACGGACTAGGCAGCAGAAACGCTGGTATCAACTTTATTTCACAATCTAGAAAGCGGAAGGAATGCAGATGGAGAGAAACCTTCTCAACTGATTCTCGACCCATATAAAGTTAGAGGAAGGCTGAGATGACTCGCAGTGAAACAAACGGAAGAAGGATTCAAAAATTTCTTTGGATTGTGTTTTGATAGGAGGAAGTAGAAAACCAGATACATCGAAATATTTGTTGACGGCAAATTACACCCAAGTGTTTGTCCCAAAGAACATATCTCGCTGATAATGGAACCTGGCTCAACCATACTTTGGCCATATGTCACGATCTGATTTTAAGAATTTCACTGGAAATTTAAGAAAGTTTGACACGAATTCCATTGATCTTGGGACGCTCAGAGGCATTGCCGGTGGCGGCGAATCATCGAATTCAGGAAAGAACAAAGGAGTCATCTGAAATCTACACTCATGTCCATAAATTAAGGATAATTCAGAATCACACAGAAATCGATCTCTAAAATAAAAATTTCACCTGTGGAATGATCACACACATCTTGATGAAGAATATGCAAATTACAGGAAACCACCAGATGGCGTGGATGGTACGTCACAATGACGAGAGTGTAAGAGAGGGGTATATAAGGAATGGTGGCAAAGAAGTAAAATTGTTCACAAGCGCTGTGAAAGCCTTTCAGTGCAAAAACCGCATAGTTATGGCACGAGGCATTTGGATGATGTTTTACGTGGCAGAATTATCGGACGACTGGAATGTGGACGTACCCAGCTGGAAGTATCCGAGGAACTTGGAATCGCCCAGAGTGTCATCTCCAGGCTTTGGCAACGATTCCAAGATGATGGTAATGTGAGTAGACGTTACAGCACAGGTCGCCCCCGAGTTACAACGCCGAATGAGGACCGCTATTTGGCAGTTACTGCCAAAAGAAACAGACGGAGTACAGCATCAGACCTGTCTCGTCAGCTCTCTTCAGCTACCGGTACGACAGTTTCAAGGCAGACCGTGTACAGACGCTTAGGGCACATTGGTCTATATGCTCGTAGGCCTGTCAGATGTGTTCCACTTACCGCAACTCACTGTCGCCTGCGATTAACCTGGAGTAGAGAGCATGCATTGTGGACACCGCAACAGTGGTCTTGTGTGATGTTTTCCGACGAGTCCAGGTTTAGTTTGGAGTCTGATTCTCGCCGGACATTCATCTGGAGAGCGCCAGGTACCCGTTACCACCAAGAGAACACCATTGAAAGACACCGTTACGGTGGTGCAGGATGGCTCGTTTGGGGAGGAATTATTCTTGGTTCCAGAACTGACCTGCATGTTCAGAGTGTAACGATGACAGGCCACATCTATCGGGATGTCATTCTGGAACAACATGTACGTTTGTTTCGGGGCGCCATGGGTGCTGAATTTGTGTTTATGGATGACAACGCCCGTCCTCACCGTGCAAACATTGTAGACGAATGCCTTCAATCGGAGGATATCACCCGTATGCATTGGCCAGCATACTCACCGGACTTGAATCCAATAGAGCATGTGTGGGATATGCTTGGCCGACGAATTGCAGCCCGTCAACCCCCTCCCACCTGTCTACCGGAACTTCGGAGTGCATTGCTTGATGAGTGGTGTAATATTCCCCAAGATCAGATTGATCATTTGATACTCAGCATGCCTAGGCGTTGTCAGGCCTGTATTGCATCGTCCGGGAGACATACTCCGTATTAACCAACCTACTAACCATGTTATACTGTTTTTTGTAAATAGGTTCTTTTTTGAAATTTGGTCAAGGGAGTAAAACTTGCAATTTTTATTAATTATGTCAAACATATAACATCTTTTTTGCTCTTTACATTTTGTTTAATAAATAGACTTTACAAATAAGTCAAATTTGTTTTACTTCTTTCTGTTTCTTTGCCTGAACTTCATTATCCTTAATTTATGGACATGAGTGTAATAACGCAATTCTCTAATCTAACTAAATCTCTGCAATGTCGTATTTGCCAGCCAGCTTCACACCATAGCAAACAGCCACTCCGAAATTTGCTGTCTATCCATCTATCAGATGATGGTTTCTCACGATCTAGATTATTACACTTGACATAAAATGCCACAGTTTGATCTGAAGTCGGGCTTTACATTATTCATTAAAACGCATGCTCCAATAATTGGATGCTTGGGCTGGCACGGGCAGGACTCGGATAGCATGCAAATCAGCGAGGTGGGTTCTGGGTAATGTAGTTACGATTGTGGTTGTACTAGAGAAGAGCTGCGAACGCTACCGACTATTTTTCAACGGCACTGATTCACCAAAAATATAATTATTGCTTTCTACATATTTTTTTCAAAAACGCATATTTTTCAGGTATTTATAGATTTCAAACTCGATGTGCAACTACTAGAAATTGTCACAGCCCCTTCAGATTTTGCATACGTCTTATTTATAACAATGGACAACTCCTAAAGTCTCGGGAGCCTAATAATTCGGAAAAGAATTTTTTTGGTCGATTTTTTAAAAAAGTCGTATTTTTCAAAAATTTCTAAATTTCAAGCTCGATGCGCAACCCCAAGATGTTGTCGTAGAACTTTCAAATTTTACACATGTCTTATTTATATCAATTTACAACTTTTGACACGTCAGGAGATAACGATTTCGAAAAAAAAAATTTTTCGATCCACCCTACTAACCAGGTAATGGTAAAGAAACCCCTCTGTGGGTCGTTTGCTTTCAGGAACCTGTAACCAGTTTGTTTGGATTAAAAGGATTCCATAATATGTTTTATGCTCAGTGTAGTGATTGCGTATGAGAAATCATGCAGAAAAGCCCGTAAACGCTTTGTGATTATGAATCATTTTCCAACGCACTAAAATCCGTCTGAAAACTATCATGCGAATATGAGAATTACAGTCAGTTAAGAATTCCGATGGATGAGAATTACAGTCAGTTAAGAATCCGGAAATCTTTCGAAATGGATTGATTATGAGAAACTTTCAACTGTAAATGTTTAAAACATGCATGTTTACATCCTTGCACGAAGTAAAGATTCATGTGATTGCAAAAAAATTCGGTATTCAGATTTTCCAAACAAAAAGATTATTTTGTCCATTTTTAAAATTAACTTTGTTAAGCTACTGCGTAACATTCCAAAGTATGCATTGATGAACGTAAGACAATGTGCATACGTATTCATGCATTTACGATACATTTTTCCTGACCACGGATCCATTTTGACTATGCTTGTGATGACGTCTGTACGTACGTATAAACGTAACTCGTATAACTTATCCGTACAATATTGATATTTTGCATTTAGATTATTGCAACATCTAATTGTGTATCTCCTTTTTCGATTGCAATAGACTGGATTACAAGGTCACCCTAAAGACTGTAAGGTCTATGGACACCTTCAATATATTAAAAACAATGAACACCTTCAATGCAGTAAAAATATCTGAACTGTTATTATTTGGGACGTGATCAAAAAGGTCGCCAGTGTTGCAAGTTTCGCTGAAATACTGCCAAATTTGTTGCCAAAAACAAACACGTAACTCTCATTGCTCAAAAACAATTAGACAAATTATGTTGAAATTTCGCATGGGTTGTAACATCTAATTTTTATTATATACAGGGTGTCCAGTGCTAACGCTGTCCAATGGCTATTTCCCAAACCGTTAGTCAGCGACACATAGTTCCAGTTGCAAAAATGCTTTAAAATGTATAATCCATTACATCAGAAACAATCAAAGTCAATAAATCAATTTCTATAAAAATTACGAAATTTAAATTTTTATACGGTCCTCCGGTTCTATCAGTTATATTTAGAAAAATTTTCTTTATACAATTTCATGCACAATGTAAAAAAGTTCTTCCTTCTATGACCAAAATTCATCGATTTATGAAGCAGCAAACATTGTGATTTAAGTCACTTTTCCACGTTTAAAAATGTTACGCTATGTTAAACCGACAAGGGACCCTATAAATACTGATATTTTAAATTATAGGTTTTAATTTCATTTTCTGGCATAATGCGGAAAAAGAAGCAAAACTAATTTTAGAGTACTGATCTTCAAGCAGACAGGGCCTTATTTTCGCATGGGCAAATCGGAACTTTCGAAAGGGCCCCCAATTTCAAATGTTCTTCTGGAACATTCTTTTTTATATCAAAATTCTATTAAAAATATGACAAATTTCATAGATCGGGTTCCCCCCCCACAAATCCATCAATGCCCTGTTGGTCATAATCGGGCACTGCAAGCAAAAGGTTATAGTCAAGCTCTATTAAAATCTATCTGAGGTCAGAGTTACTAAATCGTATATGTATAGCATGCAGATGTGTAATATGAATGTGCCACGCAAAGTACAGGAAGAGTTTTCTACACTTCCATTAGTGAATATTATAGCAGAATAGTCTGCTAGTTTCTGGGTTCGGAGTTTTAAAGTCCAGTTGGTGTAGAAAGTCCTAGTAAAAAGTCCACTTGTCAGGATGGAACACAAGTTTTATTGCTTCTAGAACTTCGTCGAACAATACGCAGTACAAAACACACAAGCACAATCAGACAGTAATCTGCTTTTTACAGACAGGTTATCCTTTCACAAATGCTGCATTTCTCACACAAAATAAAACACTCCCACGGGTAAAATTCAGTGGAAATATACGAGGGATAACACTTATAGTCTCTCAAAACTCAGCAATGAAAGAGTTACACTCAGCACTTAAAAAATTAGCTTCGAAAAGCAAGCTAAATTATCGTTTCTATAGCGTCAATACAAAGCGTAACGCAGCAAACTCACCCAAAGAGAGCTCCATGAACACTGACTGGGATTGTCTGTCATACCTGTATTTACAGATGTCGCAGAAGCTACAAGGAGCATCTAGAAGAATGTATCCCTCGAACATTCCACATAAAGTGGGAATTTTGATTACGTCATAGAAGAGAAATATTAGGCTATTATGCATGTTAATGCAGAAAATCTAACTTTGCAAGCCCCATATGGAAAATCGCGCCAAATGACCAAAATATCGCCAAGTTTGGCGACTTTTAGAGAAATATCGCCAAATTTGGCGCCAAAAATAAGTCCCTAAAAGTTAAGTTACCGAAGGCCTAGGACCAATATTTCTCGAGATTTCTAGAAACTGCAGCAGAAGTGAATGGGGAAACCGAAACCTCCGTATCTCCGGTTCTAGTTGACCGATTTTGATGCAACAAAAGGCAAAATTTTACTATTTGACGCGTAGAATACCAATTTTGAACTATTTTAAACCCCAGAAGAGTGGGTTGCTCTGAAAATTCGTAACAATATTTAGATTGCAGTCAAAGGAAGTTATTTAACGCAGTTCATTTAAAAAACTGTTTAAAAATTCTATTTTCAGCACAAGCTATATATTAATTTTACTTTATTGGATAGACATAGTTAAACGTTAATCTTCTTTATTGCAAGCTATATTCATAAAATAATTAATGAAATTGCTAATAAATATTACAAAGCTCAAAACCATGTACATTAATTTTTCTGAAATTCATTATACCAGGTGATTCAAAATGGATTTTAAGGCGATTATTTTTTAAACCGTAAGTGATGGAAACATGCTTTCAGTTAAAAAAGTTCTTCAAATTAAGAGTAGCTTTCAGATATGGCATTTTTACTGGGGGTTGTATACATATTAAAATACGAAATTTAATTTTTATACAGTCCCTACTTTATATTTAGAAGAATGTTGCTCTTTGTCTAAGAACATTAATAAAACAAATCTCGTGTCTCTAAGTGAAATAGTTAGCAAAAAATTTACTTTTAAAAAGGATGACTTACACAGCTTTACCCGATGTGTTGGCGTCGGTTTTCAAGCGAATAAATCTTTTCTTTGGGGGACCAACCATGAGCTGAAAAAAGTTAAATAACGATCCCATTGTTGACAATTAAATGCGTTCAAACTCGTGAAATGAACAGGTACAGTTTTACCTAAAATTATTGGTACTGCTTTATGAAATGAGCGATAATTTAGTCTTTTAACGGGGGATCTTCCACTCTTTACATTACGCTTCTAGAGAAGAAATTTTAAAAGTGTAAAAGAGAATGAAAAAATAACGGTGTAGGTTACTATATTGTGATAACTTTCACTACAAACCACCAAACATGCTTTACAGGAAAATTCTAGCTAAATTAGTATTTGAGGGGTCAACTGTGTCTATTGAGTGACTATTAATATAAATTAACGTCAGCTGAAAGAAAATTACATTTTTCTCACTTTGGAGGCATCCCCATATTGCTTGGCGACAAATGCCAAAATTTTCAAATTGATATATCTCGGAAACTATTCCAGGTAAAGACACGGGATTTATTTTATTAATTTTCTTAGGCAAAGCGCAACATTCTTCTAAATGTAAAGGGTAGGAAAGGAGGGACCGTATAAAAATTAAATTTCGTATTTTAATATGTATACAACTTCCAATAAAAATAACTGCCATATCTGAAAGGTAGTCTTAATTTGACGAACTTTTCTAATTGGAAGTATGTTTCGATCACTTACGGTTTAAAAAATAATCGCCTTAACATCTATCTTGAATCACCCGGTATATACAACCCCTATTTTGCAGCTGGAAAAGTGCTCTAACTTTAAGCAGCTGTAACTTGGTGAATTTTGGTCGTAGAAAGACGATTTTTTTTTTGAGCATGAACTTGCTCAAAGAAAAATTTTCTAAATATAACTGATAGGACCGGGGGATCGTGCAAAAATTTAAATTTCATAATTTTTATAGGATTTGTTTGATTGACTTCGATTGTTTCACATATAATAGATTATACAATTTAAAGTATTTTTGCAATTGGAACTATGTCTCTCTGACTAACAGTTTAGGAAATAGCCATTGGACAGCGTTAGTACTTGACACCCTGTATACTAAATTTGAATTTCATGCTCTTCTGGGAACGTACGGAAACTTATCCCATTCAAACGATTTCATTTCACTGTTGAACATCCGCAAAGAAATCATTTTATTTAAAAATAAATAAATAAACTTATAAATCTGGAAAAAGCTTGTTAGGTATGACGTCAATATGAAGTAATTATCACTTACAATAGCTCATTTCGTCACACAAATGATTAAGTTTTTTACTCTCGGAAATAAAATGGAGTTGAAAATAGCGAAAAATCGCTTAAAAACAAGGGAACGGGTTTTGTCTGTTGAAATTATGTCTTTTTTACGAATAAGCTTGATTAGGGGCCGAATGCCTCATACGAAAAGAGAGCGTAGCGAGTCTCGGGGCCTTGGCCCCTAGTTACATGAAAAAAACAATCACCTGTCAAATATTATTCCTTAGTCTTCCTTAAATCATGAACTTCATCTATATGCAGAGAAGCTATGTACCATTTTTTTAATAGAACGATGAAAAGAGAAATGAGCTTTCTGGCCACAAATGTTCCATAGAAAAACTAAGGGAAGTTGGATGAGCTTGGGATCTTGGATGCATATTATACCGTATACCCATGTCTCTTGTCACCCTTTTAACCCTTTAACGCGCAATGTTCCCGCTCTGGGAGCACCTTCCCCTGACGTTTTGACTGTTGCCTGTCACTAAGAATAGGTTTGATTTCTGTAAAAATAGTTGCGGGTGACATAGCTCCGCGAGAATCCTCTAGTTTTTAGCACGTCATTTCCCGTAAAAAATTGTGACGATTATTTTTTAACAGCACCGACATCTGCTGAAAAATGGAAGAATGCGAGAACAGCTGGATAGATTGCCCAATGCTGAAAAAAGGGCTGCCGTTGCCATCGCTCGACTTAACTACCGGCAAGATGTCGGACGATCGAAACGTTCATCGCGTGCCACAGATCTAGAGACCCTTTTTTGACGCAGCTGGCTGTGCGGCACAGCCAGCTGTCGTCGATGAACGTTTCGATGACGCGATGAACGTTTCGATCGTCCGCCATCTTACTGGTAGTTAAGTCGAGCGATGGCAACGGCTGCCCTTTTTTCAGCATTGGGAAAGGGTTGCGCCTCAAAGGGTTAAAGATTGGTTCAGTAGATAAATTTTGTAAAGACGTCTACTTATATATACCAGTTACGGTCTGTTGACTGCAGAAGCGAACAATCATGAGTTTATTTTCGAACTTTTGTCTAGTAATAATAGGTAAAGAATTTTACAAAATGCGTAACTTATTAATTATGTTCGATTTAGGAAAATTTCGTTTGATTTGAACTTATTAGTGTCCGACAAATTTTATCCTATTCCCCAATTTATGTTGATGCCCGAAATGATAAATAAAATTAAGAAAAATTATGAAGCGTGAAGAATTTATTTCTAAAATTAAGAATAGAATAGTGAAAGATAAGCATTTAAGTTAGCTATTGCTTTTCATTTTGTGTAAAACAAATTTACTATTCCAGATAGTTGTGGTGATTTTGGCATTACGAAATTATAAATTGAGTACACAGTGAGGCATAATATATATTCCCATCATATTTCCCGGTTATTAGTATTCTTTCATTAACGTTTTCGTTAACGTGTTCATTAAGGTTTTCAAGCATTTCTAATTTTTTATGTGTTTAATTATTGGCATTTGTAGATCTTACCTGTTATTAGGGAGTGTTTCATTAAATTGTTGCAATAAATTCCGAACTCCCCGAACTTCTTCTTTTTGACCGGTTTCTTGTACCTAAAAATAAATTTCATTATTTGAAAGAGACACCTGTTTTTTAATATGTACAAGGCTTAAATTTGAAAACAAATATGATTTTCTTTTTAACTAATAATAATATTGAACACTTTCATAATTTAAATGCACACGAAAGTGCTGTATATTAAATGTGTATCATAATCCATGGGTGGTCCCTATTTTTCTTCATTATTCCATTAAATTGGAAAGTGTAATCATTATTCATGAGTGTGCCGTATTTGTCTTCTTTGTTCCGTAAAAAAAAATCTGTAAATTCATTTAGGTTAGGGTTGCTACAAATGTCGGGGGTCATCATGAAATCCGGTAATGGCTATGCCAAGTATTGGCATTTCAAAACGTATGAAAAGACAATACTGGCAGCATTTCCGTTCGTAAAATGATTCCATTGATAAACATTACCGTTCAGTTTATAAGTTCCATGGTTCCGCTAAGATACTTTTCCGTTTTAATAACACCAGTTTTAATGCCACAGTTTTAATGCCACCTGGTGTTTTTATCGCATAGTTACATTATTTAATACAACTAGTTGTTGCCATTCGCAGCGTGGAAATATCGTCAATTTTTCTACGCATACGATAGTGTAATACATAAATAGATTTTAACCCGTAAATAAAAAAAGTGTATGCGTGTAATCTTTACGGGCGATTGAAGTAAAACTTCTTTGACGTTTACGAAACATATCACAAATGATTAAACTTAAAATAAATATTATATTATAATTTAATTATATTTATTATTCATGTACTTTACAAAGATTATATAAATGTTATATTCATATTATTCATTGGAAATAGGTACTTGGATGTCATCATAATTTTTATGTATGAAATTATAGGTTTGTGGTAATTATAATGTGAAACATAAATTTAACTCTCTAAATTTGCTAATTTTCTTGAAAATACAGCATCTATCGTTGTACCAAAACGCGTTGTTGATTGAAGTCGAGAAGTATTCAGAGTTAGATCCAATTTCTCTTTTAAAAAATCAACTAACGACTGAGATTCTTGAGAGCGAAAATTAACATTAAAATCTCCAGTAAGAATCATCGGTCATTCATGATAATTACTTAGAATCCAGGAAGTATCCATGTTGTAGTATTATTCTTTCACTGTTTTCGTATACCATTGTTCCGTCTGGAGGTTGGGTCCAATGGGGGGGGGGGGGTGTGTCCGTAATCTAGTATTATACTTTAACTGTGTTCTTTAATTGATGTTTTCCTCTGTTTGTGGGGTTCGAATGCAGGTAGTGTAATTTTTGTTGTGTTTTTCTATCACAGTGTTTTTAAGCGTTGATTTCGTCTTCTAATAGGTTTCGAATTATTATTCTGTATCCATGTTTTTAAACTGCAGGTTCTGTCTATTGTTTGGGATTGATTGCAGCCAGGGTCCGTTTCTTGCGTACTAACATTTCTTGAAATACATCTTTTGGGCAAAATAATAACAGACACGACATACATAATATTTAGGAGTTTAATGGCTGACAAATAATAATATCACTTCACTTAGAAACTACTGCCTATATTCAATAAGAAATAGTATTATAAGACAATTATGTAATTAAAACACATCTGAAACCAGTAATTACTATATATCGCACTCATAAGTCTATGTATTTAATTTTTTGAAGTTTTGATAATTCAACGATCTCTATTTACTTCGCCTCGATGGAAAATATAAACAACCTGAGATGCGCAGTTACCCAGTGTGCGTAGCGCCATCTGTTTGCAACAATGGCGTTATCCAACTTTCTAAGCGAAGTGTCCCCTCCTATAAATTTACCTTCGTGAGATCGAAGTATGATCCTCTAACAGTGTTCTTAAACGAAAATTTCCCTCTGCTGTTTAGGTACATTTGCAGCCACTGTGCCTTTAATTGTGGTGTTCCATCTCCTTTTTCTTAAACCGTTGTTCTGTCTTGAAGTTGGGTTAGAATCCAGGAAAAGTGTTCTTAAACTGACGTTTCCAACTACTTTTCCGGTTCGATTGCAGACAGGTTCCATTTCTTTGTGCTTTTCCAAAACCTTGTATATTATTTATTTAAAAATAAGGATTATCGACAACCTCCTGTGAGGTTGGGATTACATGTAAAATATTATGTTGGATGTACCTTCAAAACGCTTTTTGATATATAAATAAAGATTGATGTCTCAAAGAAACGGCGAGAAATCGCCGTTTCTTTCCCTAACAGGTTCCCCGTATTTTTACACGATGAATGTCGTATCAAGAGTTAGTCAAAATACTAAAACAGCTTTCTAGTAAGCGGACGCCAAATATTAATGACTGCACCAAGTCGTTTATTTTAAAACGCGTTTGGCATTTGTATGTTCATCAAATACCACCACGGCAGTAATAATTCTATGTCTGAAAATAAGTACTAGCCACAATCTAACGATACACAATCAAGAAAATAAACGTTAGACCTCTTAAAAACAATTTAATTCAAAAGTTATTTCCCAACGGAAATGTTCACAAACTCCTCAGATAGAATTTTACAACTAGTTGTCATCGGCAAAACGAGATATTTAAATACATATTTTGTGGATAACGTTGCCATCTCAAGAAAAACTAAATAATGATAGTAATGATAATGCACTTTCAACAATTAAATCGGCGAAAGGAGCGAGCGGTCGAAAATGTAGGATTTTTCGTGGTTCTTTTTCAGGCGCGCTTGCCGTGGAGTGTATGCGTCACTTCCTTTTCTGAGCGTTTCTTCCGTCAGAAAAAACAAAAATCTGAGTTAATCCCTAGTCGCGACTAAAGAAGTTTTACTTCAAAAATGTAAATGTTTGTGATTTCAGACCACCTCCTTGTTTCAGACTCAAACCCTCAGTTTATGCTGGTATTGAAATCAAGCCGATGACACCTGGAAGTGCACATGCAGTAGGATATTCTGGAACAACATTTATTGCGATAAGAACATTGCTCAGTGTTGATCGGCTTTAGACACTGGTTGGTACCGAGGAATAATTTTCTGTAAAGCCTGTTGTTATTATGACTGTAAATGGAGGGCGAGGGGAAAATCCTAGATACCGAATGGTAATTGCTTTTGCAATTCATCACTTCAAAATGTATAGTTTGGATGGATTATTCATTGATATTAATGAACCAACACCTCGTAGATATAGAAGGCCTGAGAACAGAAGATTTTACGTCATCACTAGGTCTTCTAAGATGGCGTCATCACAGTTTTATTTTCATAAAGTAAAACTATTTAAAATTTCTGGTAAATGATACAAATTTTAGAAGATATCTTAACTTGAAGATAAAAATTAAAATACCTTTCTGATAAAAAATAATTTATTATGATATATTTCTATATCATATTATATAATTAGTGATAGTTAAAATTTCCTATTTCTTGTAATTTTTTTTCCTAATGGCCGGCCTCTGCCTTGAAGGTTTTGGCCACAACAGGCTGGAATTGTTGGTCTCTTTATTATGGAGGCACCTAGTAGGTGGACCAAAGTCGTCCCCTATGAAGGGACGGACATGACAACCACGCCCAATCGGGGATCGAACCCCGATCGCCGGGAGTTGAATCCGAAACCGGAGTACGGTGCTTTACCCGCCATGCAACTCGGTCGGCTTTGTCGTCAATAAATCCATCTTAAATCTTTTTTTTTTTTGCAAGGAGTAACAGTCACCACAATCTTTGAATAGTTTTACTTTCTGAAAATAAATGTGTGATGACGTCATTTTAGTGGACCTAGTGATGACCTAAAGGTATCTGTTCTCAGGCGTTTTATATCTAGGAGGTGTTGGTTGAACGCAGGAATGGATTAACAGTGAATGATGATTTGGAGAAATCTATTTTCGAGTTTACTGGAAAGATGTTGGCGGTGGTCCTGGAATACCATGAACATCGACGGACATCCTGTCTAAGCCTCATGGGTGAATTCTCGTGAGCCTGAACTTCCAGCTGAGGAAGATATAAAGTGGTACTCTGATCATGTTCGGGAAAGCCAGTACTTACTCCAGGTAGTAAAATGTCAAAATGAAACTTGTTGTCTTCGTCCAAAAAGTGGTATTTTTAAAATTCTCAAATCACGATTGCCACCACCACTTAAAATTAAGCAAACATCACATGACCTAACCCGTACAGGTAATGAAGGGGAATCTGACCTTTTCCCAGTACTACTTTGACCAAACTTGCTTGTGCACTCTGGTGAATCGTCCAAACAGGCCTACGGATAATCACTTATTGGTTCCAGCACATAGATACGTCATCTAACGGCCAAATCTAACCAATGAGAAACGTCCGTAGGCCTCTTTGGATGACTCATCGAAGTACACAAGCAGGCCCGGTAGAAGATTCACGATGGCCCCGACCTAAGTCTCCGCCTTGCATTATATGTAGATTTTTTTTTTTTTTTTTTTTTTGCCTCCAGATTTTATCCAGGGTATCGTACGATTACTTTTGTCCATCAGGGAAACCAAAGCTTTCACAACGTATTTTTCAGGTGTGTGGATTGTATTTTGCATCTATCAAGTCAGCTGATCGGCATAAGAAAAGCATGCATGATGTACAAAGTTTTTCTCAACCACTCAACTTCGTCCAGTGAGCATAGCTGCTCGGCGTGCCAATGAATTGATGTTGCATCATACCCAGTTTAAACGGTGATGAAGACGTCGAATGACTCAACGAAGAAGAGGTAAAAACAAGGGCCGGAAATCTGCAATATTCCAGCCTACAATTCCAGTGGAAACGTAATAGAAAATATAGAAACATGGATACGAGGATAATGGATATTAGACGTGAAATGTGATCGGCAAACAACATAACATTTCTGTAATTCTTATCAACATTTATTTGAATCTAGTTAAATTATAACTTTCCTGTTTTATTGTTCAATTCAATAAATAACGATACATTTAAGGCTGTTCTTCGAAAAAAAAGAACTCTGTCTTTAGTCTTGGTACACAAATTAAAATAAACTAATAGCACCATGATCTCCAAAAAATTCCAGATGGTTCTTCATAAGCTGTTTTACACACTACGATAAGCGAAAACGCTGTGGCTTTTGTGAAATTTTCAGAAAAATTCTTAAACATGGATTTGAGCTGCAAGATTTTTCGAAGAGTGACACAGTTTGAGAAAATTTCCGATTTTAAAGAATTTTTTCTAAAAGTATGAAACTGATACAGATTGGCCTGTCTTCGCAGTATGTAAACCGTAGAAGAGACAGTTTCAAAATTTTGAAGTGCCTGGTATAATTAGTTTATTTGTAATTATGTACCAAAATCACATGATTTTTTCGAATAACACCGTTAAGGCTGTAGTTCGAAGAAAAAAAACTCTGTTTTTAGTCTTGGTACAAAAATTAAAATCAACGAATAGCACCAAGGTCTCCGAAATATTCCAGATGGTTCTTCATAAGCTGCTTTACACACTGCAATAAGCGAAAAAGCTGTGCCTTTTGTGAAATTTTCAGAAAAAATTCTTGATATGGATCTGAGCTACAAGATTTTTCGAAAACTGGCACGTTTGGCGAAAATTTCCGATTTTTAAGAATTTTTTTCTAAAAGTTTTGAAACTGATACAGGTTTATGGTTTATTTCAGTACGTAGTACAGCTTGCAAAGAGACAGTTTCAAAATTTTGAAGTGAATAACGTAATTAGTTTATTTGTACCTATGTACCAAATCACATGATTTTTTCGAGCTACACCTTTAAACAATTTTGTATTCTGTCAAACCTGATACCACAACCCCTATAGATCCCTATTTATAAAAACTAGCCGTTTAAACGGCCAGCTTCGCCGCCCCATACTGTTCTTTATACTCAGTGTAGTTTGACTAAATTTCTAGATTCATTTCAATGAAAATGATGTTTCTCTGTTTTGACTGTGTTTGTCATTAAATTTATTTTGTTTAGGGTTGCTACACACTTTGTTTGTCATCTTAAAAGCCGATGTTGAAACAGAAAATGGATAAAATTTGCTTTAGCGCAATGCATGATGACATTTCTAGAAGGGCGATTAAAGTGTTGTTAAATCGATGTTTTAACCATTTGACTGCTATGCAGTGCCATTGTGCTTTTGGAATGTACACCCTCCAAAAGAAGCATTCGAGCAAGAGAGAAATTTCCTACGTTGGTTTCGTATATTAAAAATTATTTATCAAATATGAGTTAGGCTATGCATAAATATGACATTCCATATTACTATTAAGTTGTGCGTTTTTCAAAAACTCAATTATTTTTCGCAAGTCTAAAATAGGAAATTTTTCTCTTGCTCGAATACTTTTATTGGAGGGTGTATGAGGAGTTTGATGGATAACAGTCAAACGGTTAAAGCTGTGAAAAAGTCCGAAAGATCTTGAATGTTTGTGTATCCATTATTGTTGTTTTATAATCTAGCTATTGCGTGACATATGCTTGCTCCATTTGACGTCACATGCGTCATTGTTATTGCACTATTGGACCTTTTAGTTTTTGTTACATCTAATTAGCATTAGTAATACCATTAATTAGCCCTTAACATAAATTGTAATATAATTAGCACTATTTATGTTCTCATTTAATTTAGCTCTACTACTTTAATGTGAGGGTGAACTCCTCCCCTAATATATAATGGGTGCGTCCACTGAGCAGGGGCCCCTTGGCAACATTTGCTACGGGCCCCGCGCTGTCTTAATCCGGCACTGCTTGAAATAGCCAAGATTTTATGAGTACATTGTAGCAAAGGTTTCACGTACTTACTTTGGCTCATTCAAAACCATGATTTCGACAATCACCTAGTTTCTCAAACACGTTTCTTTGAGCTTTATAATTGGCGATCTGGTGAAAAACGCAAGCACTCCCCTCCCAGTTTCATGAATATCACTACCGTATCAATATCGATTATCTCTCATTTCGTTTTAGGATAGACCACGCTTCAATTTTTTTATAAATGGAATTGAATTAAGTGTTACTCTATGACGAAACAAAATAAAGGTTTATGCATTTCCTCTTTTCCGTGATCATTCTCACGATTAATATTAAACTGCATTCATCCTTGTGAAAGTTGACACTTTTTTGGTCCATTTTTGAATGATTATAAAATCAATAAGTCAGATTTGGAGCAACTTTTGAAAATGTTTACGAAATTTCGGTTAGATTAGTTTCTGTTTTTAGTGCAGTTTGTCAGCTAAATTTTATCACTATTTTTGTCACTTCTTGAATATATTTGATTGAATAGATTTCATTGAATATACAGGGCTTTTCAAAAAGTTTTTAAAGGCTTGGGGAAAAAAATGGATAAATAAATAAAAATTTTGGAAATGCCAGATTTTTTTTCAATTAAGAAAGATATTAATGGAATGAAATAGCATTGAAATTATTTACTCACTTGGGTCCATAAAAATCATGGTTTCGAAAATCGCTCCGTTTCTCAAACATCTTTACCATCTTATGTCGACGAGTAAAGTAAGCCGCATGAACGTAGATATATATATAATATCTTAAACCAGATAAAATAACATTTGATGAAATTTTTGTAAATATGATTAACATTCATATTTACCTTTCTTAGCCAGAATATCTGTAAACGCATAAATGGATTCTGCATACAGCACGCAAGAGTACAATTTCATCACAGCCGCCTATTATTTACTTAAGCTGAAGCCTTATTCATTTTACTTAAACATTAATATTTTTTGAGTACTTAGGGTTCGGTAACTGATTTTGCTCTTTGCTTTATTAGGTATATAAGGTAATTAGAAGTTTTATTTACGTGTAGAAAATGATAATGGCCATTAACGGTGGTTATTTGCGTTTCGATGTGCGTTTTTCTTTGCTCCACCATGATGGAATTGCATACTTTTGTTGAAAAAAGTTTCGACTTTTGCAGGTTGGTTATGTACATCGATGCTTGTTTGCACATTCTCCGGCTATCTCACCGACTTTGTGTCAATAGACTTAAGTGCTTATACAAACAAACAATGCCTAACACAAAATGTTTTGCTGAAAAATGAAAATTTCAAGGTCTTGAAGATATGGATATTGATCGCTTCTTAAGAACAGGTATTCACTTTGGATGATTTGTTTAAATCTGTTCTCCTAAGAGAAAAAAAATACAGGGTGAGTCCAAAAGATGGTACGCTTTAATTTTTATTCATTAGCGACAAGTGAGCAGTGTAAATTTTTTCTAAAGAAATACGTTAAGAAAATATTCCTCTTGTTAACTGACAAAACGAGACACTTTTCAAATTTGTATACGACCCCGTTCAAAAGAAAAGAAAAGAAAATCAAAGTTAGTAAAATGTGTCCCATACATATATGAGGTGATGAACAAAATTTAAAAATTATATCCTAAAAATTGTCAGAGCTAGAAAGGTAAATACATGCTGACTTAAACCACTTTTCAATGGCTCTCAAAGGGAAATAATCACGTGAATAGTCGATAACGTTCAGGAGCTGTACAGAAATTACGAAAGAAAATAATATTTTGCAATCTAGCAATAAACGTTTAGATTCAAATTCATGCATATCCCTGATCAAATTTCTTTAAATATATCTCGGACATTTCATGACAAAAAGCTGAAATTCTGTACATCACCTAATAAGTGTACGGGGCACATTTTACTAATCAGGAATTTTTTTTTTATACGGGATCCTGTACAAGTTTAAAAAGTGTCACATTTTGACCATAAACGAGAGGAAATTTTTATTATCGTATTCATTTTTCTTGCCTTATTTTGAACATTCGTCCAATTTACATTGCCGCGTTTCTCTTATAAATAAAGCATTAAAATGTGTACCATATGTTTGGGACACACTGTATAAAAAGAAAATAAACATTCATTAGACACGCAGCTTTTGAACTCGTTAAAAATAAGTTATCTACAGCTAAAGGAAAACAAATGACACAATTATCCTTTATGTGGTCATCGTTCATCGTACAGCAACGTTTTATACACAGGGTGACTGCTAATTCATGGTACAAACTTTGAGGGCTGGTATAGGACACTGTAACAGTCACATTTTGTATAGGAATGTATGGTCAAAAGTGAAGCGTCGAAGCACAAACACAGGAAGGAACAAATGCAAGAGACAGAGGAGAAACGGAGTTAGTGATTGCTTCCGTTGCCGGTAGATGGCCAGTCGGCGTTGATACAGGCTACTTTCTATCGCGCGAAAAAAAAATATTGTTCATAATATACAAAAAAACTATATTTTATCGAAAAGAAAAAAGAATACAATTGAGTTTTTATTTTACAGGGCAGTCGACAGATGGCGCAAACGTATAGAATGAGCAGTTTTTAATAAATAAAATTTTATTGTATGCTACGCCTGAATAAAGAATAGAACTGAATGAGTTTTTCCTTCTGATGGGGATTTATAAGTGGACTTCGGGCCAAACACAGAAATCCTAAATACATATTACACAAACAAACAAACAGAAAATAAAGTAATTAAAAAACTTTGTAAAAAACACACATAAGAAGTAAAAGGAAAAAGGATACGCGTTTCGTTCAAAAATTGTTTTGAACTTCTTCAGTCCAAGCTTGGACTGTTTTTTAATTACTTTATCGTTTAACACCAGTATTTTGAGTGTTTTTTCAAACAGAAAATAAGTTTTTGAAACTTTCATTCAGTTCAAAGTGTGCATTTACCTACGCGTCTTTTTCCCGATTTTATTTCTATTGTATTACATCCAGAAAAAAGAATGTTATAAATATCAATTTTAATTTTGTTTAATCACACTCATGAATAATACTTTCCATTTTAATGGAATAAAGAAAGAAAATATTGAGCACGCATGGATTATGATAAGCTTTTAATATATATCACTTTAGTGCCTTTTTCAAATATGAAAGTGTTTCAGATTTTCTTCCTTTTTTTTCTTCTATTTTTTTTTCTTCTCCTTTCCGTTTTTTTGATAACGGCCAATATATCTAGAAGCTCTTCAGAATTAATATCGGACGAAAATGATTTGTACCTTTTTGCAGGTTTTTATCACTAAACCATGTTGTTTTTGTAACCCCGACACGGTAAGCAAGGTAAGCATCGCATCGGGGAGCCGACTTCAAAGGGGAGTCATTTCGAACTCAAAAACTAAGTACAGGATAAAAGGGGGCGTCTTTTTTACGTTAGCAGAAAGAACCACTTACCCAAGGGCCGCCCCAGTTTGTAACCATCTTAATTTTAAATTCCATTCAGGGCCTGAGAGATTTCAGTGCCAAGGAAGCCGGTGAGAAACAGGATTATCTACGAACAAGATTAAGATGGCGAACCAACTGGTCGCCGGAAGCGGCTAGTAGCATATAAGACAGACAAAACCAAATTTTTAGAAGCTTGTGCAGGAGCCATTTCTTCGAATTACTTCACATATTATTTTTTTTATAGTTGAAATAAGTTTTTGACAAAGACCGGGGTCTGTTTTATACCATTCGTCTTCAATAGTAGATTAGATTTCAGCTCTATTTATGTTCTGAAGTGTCCCCCATTTGCATAAACTATTTTTGTTAAGTCAAAATCAAATTTTTAGAAGCTAGTGCAGGAGCCATTTCTTCGAATTACTTCAGATATTCTTTTTTTCATAGTTGAAACATGCATTCATCTTCAATAGTAGATTTCAGCTCTCTTTATGTTGTAAAGTGTCCCCCCATTTGCATAAACTCTTCTTGTTAAGTCACCCAATAAGTATTCGGTTGAGATATGGAGACATAGCTAGCCGTTTCAAAGTTTCAACATTGTTGAATTTTAACCAATTTTTTGTACTGTTTCTCGAATGGATAGGCGCATAATCTTTCTGATATTTCGAATTTTCTCCAGCAAGAGATTCAGGTATTGGGAAAGGATGACTTGCTGGGACGCTTTGTTTGTGAATTCATTTTACCCGAAATGAACGCAATCGAACCCACATCTTTGTAAGCAAAGCACCACCTAGGGCATCAAAGAGTCACCACCTAATTAGCGCTTTGAGAATAATTCTTTTTCTTTTCTTAAATTATGCCAATAGTACTTCCTTCGGTCTGGTCCATCCAAATTCCTTTTTTTGTCCAAAAAAAAAAAATCTATCCATTGGTTATCCCAGGTCATTACTTGCTGGCTGAAGTTCAAACAATCTATTTTGTGCTTCTGCAGCAACTGAGACTTAGCCAATCTTGCTTTATAAATGTAACTTCCATACCTTCTAACTGTGTTAAACATCGTTTTTTGAGAAACATTTAAACCTGTAGCCGGAATAAGTTTCGTGGTTGAGTACTTTCCAATAGCTTAAAATCTGCAAACTCATCACGCGAGAACAAAGCATTAGGTCTCCCCCTACCATGGGCGCCGGCAGAATATTTCCCAGGGGGGGGGGCAAAGACTACTTCAACGTATGGTTACCATGTTGGAAAGAGCAAAAAGGCAAGGGAAAACACTGCATACAAAAATCCAGGGGGGGGGATTACCCCCCCCTTGCCCTATGCTGCCGGCGCCCATGCTCATGGTATTCTTTTTTACCATAAATATCTTTCAAAAAAAATTTCGACTACAGTCTTTCAGCTTCCCATTTTTACTGCAATAGTACGGCTAGTTATTCTTGTTGAAGAAAGAACTTCTATCTGCCCTGTCTCATGATCAGTCAACTTCTTACCTTTTGCCATTGTCATAGGGGGCTGTAGCTTCTGACATCACTGATAGGCAAAACAAGGCAGACTAACCAATAGGCAGGATTCTTCTACAGGATGTCTGGTAGGCAAAACTGGAACGTAACCAATAGGTTTGCTCTACATGACGTCGTGTTAGTAAACATGCTACAGCCCTATTGTCAACTACGCCTACAGTGGGTACGGGAACAACGAGACTGGACCATGGATATGTGGAAAAGAGTTTCCAGGGCGATTTGCAGCTGTTTTGAAGGCCAAAGGAGGCGCAACGAGTTATTGAGTAGGTGGTCATCATGTAATGGCTCCTCGGTGTATATACTTCGTACTTGTACGATTGCGAAGATCAAATTAGAGAAGTAAAGCAGTAAGAACATAAACATAATTAATACAGTTCTAATTTAAATTCAAGCAAGTACTTTAATGAAAAAAATGATCGCTTCGCGGAATTCCGTACCTCTCTGTACGGCACACTGGCAGTGGCTGTTCCAGAGGGGGAGGTCACGGTTGTCATGACCCCCCCCCCCAAACGGTTTTGGTTTTCGATTAAGGGGGCTGAATTAACCACCTGTCTCTGGGAAAAAATCTGAGGGCCCAAGCCACGAGGTGGGTCATGGGGACCTCCCCCACCCCCTACCCGCATTTTTTTTTCTGGCTACGTCCTTGGACCAAGCCGAGCATCGGTATAGATGTTATATAGTGTTGCTGAAAGATAATTCCTCTTTATAAAACCATTGGTCTCTGGGAAATTTACTTTTTAGAATAATACTAAGTATGTACGCAATTCTGTTTATGTGCCCAGACGTCGTTCCTCGATAGATAAACATGGGGTCGTTTTAAAATAATAAAAAAACTTTGTAAAATAACACCGTAAAGTTCACTTCAATGGCCATTCAACTGTTTCGAGCAAAAATATTTCTGACCTTGCTCAGTGACAATCACCTGAAGATAGGAACGGGGAACTGAAAAGAAAGTAATCAGAAACATAAGCCACGAACAAGTCATTGCACAAACAGAGGAGCTAATAAAGGATTTTTTGTTTATCTTCCCTGTATTCTTAGTATTTTTCTACATTTTATCTTTTTACCTACCGTTCATCATTACACTAGAACCTGATTAAGGAAAAGGCTGACGGGAATCCAACCACAATGAAAGAAAATCGCAAAATAAAAAATGGTTTATAGTAGAAATGTGTGAATTTTGTGTGTGCCATACATACACTCTTATTCTGAAGTAACACCAGCAAAGCATTGTATGTTTAATGAATGTGTGAATACGTTAACATGCAAGTTGTTTCTAGACGGAGTCTGCTGTGGACCGTGCGCGCTAAAGCAACGCCTCGTAGATATAGAAAGCCTTACAACTCCTATACGCCACCAAGCTTTGGCTTCATTACTTGGCCTACAAAAGTGACGTCATCACAGTTTTTATTTCACAAAGTGAAACTATTTAAAATTTTTGGTGATTGCTACAAAATTAGAAACTATCTTAAACATTAAAACGAAAAAAACCCTTTCTCATACAAAATTATTCATTATGATTTATTTCCTTATCATATTATTAGTCCCTTATCATATTATTATATCTTAGCTTCCTTATCATGTTATTATATTTATTTCCTTATCATCTAATTAGTCATGGTTAAAAATTCCCAATTGTCGTAAAATTATATTTTTATCTTAATTTATTAAAATATTGCTATTCATGTGTAAATTCACCAGAAATTTTTAAAAGTTTTATTTTGTGAAAATAAAGCTTTTAAACGCAGGCCTAATGTTGACGTCAAAGCTTGGTGACGTATGAGTTGTAAGGCTTTCTATATTTAGGAGGCACTGGCTAAAGGCGCGCAGAGTGCAAGTGCGCGCTAAAGCGCGGCTTGTATTCTGGCTGGACCCCTCCCTTCTTGCTTCAGCCTTTGCCATGGAGAATTGTTTTGCATACTGATTTTAGTATTATTTTAGGGTTAAAATGTTTGAAAGTCTAAGCTGAGTCCCCCTCCCCTTCCCTATAAGTATTGTGATGGGCACACGTGTTTGCAACTTGTTAATTTATGGAACTCAAATTTAGCCTAACTGCTACAAGAGAATGCAAATGATGAAGGAGGAAGGGGGGGGGGATCAAATGCCTTAGCCAGGGCACGGTTATTTCATAAGCTCCGTTAGACTGTGGGGCCCTGACCAATTTAAGGGTCCCGAATGAGGATTTAAAGAAAAAAAAATTGTAACCATACGTTTAATGTTATTTTAGTGTTAATTTTTATTCACTTGTAAATACAATGGTGGAAACTGATTTATGAAATGACAGAATTTTTAGAAAAAATTATTGAAATGTGCACTCAAATTGGTTAAAATTTTATAGCTGCATATTTCTTTATTAACAAAATATTTCGGCAAAAGTAATTTCCAAAATATTCATAAAGAAGAAAAAAAAAATTTTTTGGTTTGTTTTTCTATATGAACAATATGGAAATTGATTTATGAAAATGTAGCTGTTCTTGCTCATTAGTTATTAATGGAGCATTTGGCCAAAAGATGAAGCCTGCACAGTACAATGCACAGGAGTTGTACAAAATGTTATTCAGTCGAAAGAAAGTAGTTCATGTCCCATTTGTCCCGAGTAAACGATGGGTAAACGACCAGTGTTGTCGAAGACTGAAAGAGGCAAAATTGATGCTTATCTAAAATGGAGTAAATCCGTTCCTGAAATTAGTAAATTCAGTTGGTGTAATACATAATTATAAGAGAGACCCTGTGCATTACAGAAAAAGCTCTAACCCTTGCGTCAATGACCAAATATACCGCGTATTTTTTAAATAACTGGTACCACGGTACCAACATCGAATATCTAGGCTTTCTGTTTGTTTCATTACCTGTTACCAATTTTATAATCAAGTAGTAACTTACTGAACGACTCAAGTAATAAATAATAACAATAATAAACAATTTAAAGGAAAATAAATAATTCACAATAATAATTATTGTGATCATGTTTGCTTATATTTGTTATAATAATCATTTACAATCTGTATGTACGAAAGATACTATTATGGTTATCTCAGTACCTGGATTTTGAGAAATGATATCGGAAAGTATAACGAATAAAACTGAACGATAATTTCTCCCAAAAGGGGTTAAAACTGTATTTATAGGTAAGATTAAAAGCGATTTTACTTTGGCTTAGTTAGAAATGGTTAAATTACCAATACCCCACCCCTAACAGGTATCTAGTTACCCGGTCATTGACGTAAAGGTTAATGAAAAGGGCAATCCAAGCTTGACTGAAAAGGATAGAGAAGAAGGATTCTTCAAAGTGCATCGCAAAATGGCTACATTTCAAACCAGATTTGTACTGATTTATATCTTCCTGTCACTTCTAGAAAAGCTACACAAAAATTTTAAGCTCTTCACTGAACTTGAGACGGTCAAAGATGAAAGCTGCTCCAAAATTGACATATCGTCACAAACAACTGCGTTTGCAATATTGTGATAAATATATTAAAATGTGCCAGAAATGTGAAGAACGTAATATTTTCTGACCAAAATTTTAATTTAGCATGAAAAGTTTTTACTTAGATGGTCCCGATGGTTTAAAGTACTATTGCTGAGATCTTAGGAAAGAACCATAATCTATTTCGGTAAGAGAAATTTTGGTAGTAAAGGTCTGATGTTTCGGCCAGCTTATAACCACTATAATTGCTTATAATGGAAGAAGTGTAATTGTCCTTTTAGAAGGTCGTCAGAACTCATTCAAGTACAGTTTAACCTTAGAAAATTACGTTTTACCATTTGCATGTAAAAAATGATTGCTTTAGTTTCATTTTTATGCAGAAAAATGCACATACTCATGCTTCAAATAATATTTACAACTCATTAAAAGACCAAAATATTGCTCTATTAGATCACCCTCCTAATAGTCCAGATCTTAACCCCATGGAAATGCTTGGGCAGAACTTGTTCGAATGATTCATGGAAATGAGCCACAACATGCATCGATTACAGAACTGAGGGTTTCATTAAGTCACGATGATGAAAGATGCCTTTACAAAATATTAGTTACATTTTATTTATAGATTTCATAACTCATTTTACATATATAAAATTCTAATTGGATAATATTTTTTAAATTTATTAATGTGAATGATTTCTTGTTGTTTAAATTATTGGTTACGCATAGCATGCATAACATGAGAAATATGAAACATTTTGAATGAATAGTTTTTCAAAAAAAAAAATCTTTATTTCTAGGATTTTATAAATCAATTTCCACCACTGTATTACAAACAATGAACTTGTAGAAGTAGCGAACCGCTTATGAAAAAAAAACACTAAACATACGGAGTTTTGCAATAGTTTCACAAACAGGTAACCCTTCGGTTCATTTTTGAACTGAGCTTTTGAGATTAAAACCTTTTTCTGGAAGTTGCAGGATACTTATAGATTGGCGGTTAATATTAGTTGATTAATGCAGTTCGTGAAAAAGTCATTATTAATTTTTTCGTGTATTATAACATTATTAGTTCGTTTTAAAAGCCGTTCAAAAGTCCAGTGACGCTTGTCCCTTTTCGAAAGTCACCTGTTAAGCAATAAAAACGTAAATTAAGCACAGAAAACGTAATAAAATCCGCACCGTTTTCAGGATCGGCTTGTAATTTTTCATAATTATGTTAATAAATATATATATACTAGCTGAAGTACCCGTCGTTGACGGGTTAGTACTGAATGCAAATATCTAAAAAGCAAGAACTTTCGTCAGCATTGTAGAAGTACACAGAATGGATGCAGCATGTTGCCAAAGTAAAGAAAGCGAAGTTATAATTTTTATGTATTGTTAAAATATTACAGTTTAAAGAGTAACTAAGTAATGTCATTTCGTTCGCTTTATTCGTAATTATGTGATGCGCGAACGAATATTTACGCATATTGAAATAATTTTCGCAAAATCTTAAAATCTAATCAACATTTTTGAAAAATTGGATAGAATTTAAGTTGAGTGACAACCTATCATGTCATCAAATTTCCTTACATTCCCTGCAGTCTTTATTTCGTGATGCGGGAACAAAAATTTCAGCATTTTAAAACGATTTTCACAAAATCTCAAAATGTAATCAAAATATTTTAAAAATTCAACACCTATAAATTAAGATTAGCAACTACCTATCATAACACCAAATTTCGTATTAGTCGTTATTACGCGATGCTTGAAGAAATATAACCGCATTTTGGGAGAATTTTCACAAAATCTCAAAATCTAATAAAACTGTTTAAAAAATTGGACACCTATACTTTATGTTGAGCAACAACCTATCATGTGACCAAATTTCATATCATTCGCGTTAGTCGTTATTACGTAATGCGTGAACAAAAATTCACTCAGTTTGAAACGATTTTCGTAAAATCCCAAAATCTGATCGATTTTTTTTTTAGATGCTTATAGTTTAAAGTGACCACCTATCATTTCACCAAATACCATTTTTTCACCTTTGCAGTTATTACGTGATGTGCAAACACAAATTTACGCAGTTTGAAACAATTTTCGCAGAATCTCAAAATCTAATCAAGATTTTTAAAAAATTCGACGACCATGTTTTAAGTAGAGTGACCACCTATCATGATACCAAATTTCACTTCATTCACTTCTGTCATTTTTACTTGATGCTCGAACACAATTTTAAGGATTTTGGAACGATTTTCGCAAACTCTAAAAATCTAATCAAGTTTTTTTTAAAATTCGACGCCTATGTTTTAAGTTGAGTGACCACCAATCATGATGCCAAATTTCATTTGAATCGCTTCAGTCGTTTTTACGTGATGCTCGAACACGAATTTACGCAGTTTGAAACGATTTTCCCAAAATCTGAAAATCTAATCAAGATTTTTTTTTAAATTCGACGCCTATGTTTTTTAAGTCGAGTGACCACCAATCATGACACCCAATTTCATATCATTCGCTTCAGTCGTTTTTACGTGATGCTTAAACAAAAAAAGCGTCACGGACAGAATGACAGAATGACAGAACGACAGACAGACAGATTTTTTTTTGAGGGTCGCATCGGATTCCCGGGTGCTTGAAACGGATAGAAATCGCAAAACTTTTGAATTCCAAGAAATGTACAGACAAAAGTCTAATTTTATTTATATAGATATACAGTGAAACCCCTCCGAGCAGCCAACCCTCTATAGCGGTCACTCCTCTAAACGGCCAATTTTTCATGGCACGGATTTCTCGGCGCAAAGACCTCATGTTAATATAACCTCTATCAGCGATCAGCCGAACCCCTTTAAACGGCCACCGAGTGGGATCGCCCGTCTCATTTTTCGGGAAATTCTACTCACCCCATGCTTTAATTTTGAGCGGAAAAACTCAAGGTCAGGTTTATGGTCGAATATAAGACCGAGCAATAACTGGAATTGAATCGCTGTTATCTCTTTTGTATTCTACCCATGGAAACTGAGGGAGAAATGAATTTTTTACAAGAAAATTTTTGTACCTTTGAGTCGCTAATTCCGTCCCTCACGAGGTTTGTAATGGCGAGCAAGCTAAACTTATCAACACAAGCGACTTTAGGGAAAAGCGATGGAATTATCGAAAATTCCGAAGCGGTTACGAACGATTCGGTTAGAGATCTGCTTTTTAAAGGAAAAAACGAACTTGAAAAAATGGTTGTTTCAGAGAAAAGTAAAAACTTAAAACAGACCCAAACTGTATCCTTTTTTCAAAAAATGTAAGAAAGCATTAAATAAAGTACTATTTAATCTTTAGATAAGTTTTATATTTCATTTTAAATAAGGAATATGTGTCAGACTTGTTTACAGTACGCATTATAGCAATTATCTTATAATAGTAAATAAAACCCTTCAGAGCGGCCACCCCTTCTGAGCGACCAAATATTCTGGGTACGGTAGGGTGGGCGCTCAGAGAGATTTCACTGTATATGGAAAACAATCCGTGCTACTTTAAAAATCTGAAATTTCACCTGCTCCCTAATTTTTAAGCGATTTTTGCGCTATTTTCAGATTTATTTTATTATCGAGAGTAAAACAAGTTAATTATATATATTTGCTTGAAAAAATTAGGTGTCACAATTGACATTGAAGTCACGGTCATCAGACTTTGAAGGAAAAATTGTGATTCCAAATCGTTTAAATATTTTTTATATTACTAGGGGCCAAGGCCCCCAGACTCGCTACACTCGCTGTTCGTATGAGGCATTCGGCCCCTAATAAGGCTTATTCATAAAAAAAACATAATTTCAACAGACAAAAACCGAAGATTGGATCAGATAGAATGTTACTGAGCTACACATTGCTTGGTTCTTGCATGTTCATTGGTACATAAAAATTTAAACTTCACACTACAGTAGACCCCTATTTGAAAATTGTCAACTTTGTGTAACACATTTTGAGTTACTTATTTCATATAGTTTTTATTTTGGCGTAAAATAGGCGTAATTCAAACTCATGTTTGTAAATTTCACGCAGTTCTAGATACTTGGAAACGCTTTGTTGAAAAGGAATGAATGATTTTATGCCAAATCTGGTAACCATTCGGTTTATTTTTTCAGCTTTTTATAAATATCTTCTAAAATAATTCGATTTTCGAAATTTAAGTCAGCTTATCAGATTCTTCGGAATTTTTCGAATCTGTGGGCACCTTAGTCGAAACTCAAATCCCCACGGTTTAGGAGGAGATAGGCCAACAAGCTTTGACAGCGCCGCAGCGGCCTTTACTTTTTTAGAGAGATACAGTTTAATTTTTTTTTTTCACAAATAAAACTGATTTCCTCTGTCTGAAGCATGGGCATAAGAGGGGTGACCCAAAAACGAAATCGTTTGAATGCTAGAAGTTTCCACACGCTTCCAGATAAGTATGAATTCGATTTCCGTATGCAACGAAAATGGAAGCTGTTTATTTTAAGTGGACGAAGATTAAATATATTGAGTGTAGACATATTTTTGTCGAATGTTTCTTTTTTCTAGAGCCCGTTGCAATCGCCTCCACAGTGGGCTTCTATAATGAAAGATTTTGGCTTCGCTCTACGCATCGCATAATCATAGGACATTAGAAATAACAACAAAAACAACAAAGCAAATAGAACACTTTTTTCAGAGTGACTCTTTCTTAGAGTGTAATCTATGTTTGTCCTCTGAAAAGAACAATCAACGCTAAGCGAAATATTTTCAATAGACAAAATCTTTTTATAAACTTAAAACAGCTGGCTATCTTGTTTTGCTTCTAAACAAATGAACGTCTTTTAACTACAATATTACCTCCAAAAATCATTTATTTTTGTAAACCTTCATTTCCGCTCTGCGCGCTCATTTATTTCTCGCACGGTGGAAATTACACGAACAAAGCACGGCAGCCAGTTTCGCAAGTCCCGTGGCTCCACCTTTCTTTTTTTTTTTTTCCTTTTTTAAAACTTTTTCAAAGATTCCCGGGAAACTTTTTCGCCCGCAACTGTTTACCTGTTGACTTCCACGGAGGAAGGAGCTCGCCTTTTCTCGTGCTGGTGGTCATTGCCTGGCGAGTGATCCGCGCCGCGACTTGTAATTTCGTCTCAGCGTCGTCAGCCGTTTGTGCCGAATTGCGCGGAAGGGGAAACATAATACTCTGGTGCTGGTGGTCATTGCCTGGCGAGTGATCTGCACCGCGACTTGTAATTTCGTCTCAGCGTCGTCAGCCGTTTCTGCCGAATTGCGCGGAAGAGGAAACATAATACTCAGACGCTGTTCGCATCTTTGTCCGTTGTTCAGTCAGTGAGTGCAGTTTGCAGACGAAGTAAGTGCCTTTTCGTGGCTATAGTCTAAAAACTTGTGGCTTGCGTCCAGCTTACGCAAAATCCGACCTTCAGGATTACGCAAGGACTGTTCCCACTTCACCAGTGCGTGAGATTGCGTTCTAACTAATGGCTCGACGGTGCATGGAACTGGATTCTCCAGTACACGTGTTCCGGGAAATAGAGAAGACGAGACACTTCAGGAAAATGCTCCGGATCTACTTCTGTCCCGAAAGCGAGCCGAGACTGCGCCCGGCGTTGCCCCAGGGGCGCTTCCCGTTCGACAACGTCTACGAGTTCTTGCGGGAGCACTCCAGGCACATAGACACCTTCACCCTCGAGGCATTCCTCAACCGAATCGGCGGAGCCCTGATGGCCGAGGACTGCGACGACCCGGTCATTGTCGCCGGGATATCCGACCTGGTGTCCCTGGACCTGCGCAACGTCTGGCTGCCGAAGTACCTCGGCGGCAGGATGCCCATGGCGTGGACTTACGTCGCGGACGTCCTCGACAAGATGCAGAATGGGGAAGAGAGCAGCTTCTTCAAGGAGTCCGAATGCGAGCAAATTGTGACCGCCCTCTCGAGCAACGACAAGAGGTCGACTCTGCTGGACATCATAGCCCGATACGGCATCCAGGCCAACCTGCCCCAGGATTTCCGACTGCTCGAGAGGCTGATATCCAAGCTAGCCAGAGGCATCATGTGAGTATTGTTTGTTTGTTTGTTTGGGGAAGCCCACAGAAGGGGTATCTGCCAATGGAGGGTCCTGGGAATTTAGAGGAATAGAATATTAGGATATGCAATACTTGAAAATTAGGCTTAGGTGCCAAAAGCCATGTATAACTATTTTAAAGCTGTTAGGGGGCCCTAATGCTTGAGGGACCGGACACGACGGGGAGATCTATGGGGTCCTCCGCTACGCCACTGTGTAAAGTCGTAATATTAAGGGAGCAAGGGACGTTAAAATTCAAAATTTTCAATTTTGATTTTTTACTTGTAATCATATGTAAAATTGTTTAACATAAAATCATAGTTGTTTAACACAATAGTTTGCATCCGTATTGAAACTAAAAATAAAATAATTAATTTTTTAAATAAAAACTTGATACTTTTTTGAAAAAAAGCGCCTTCTATTTTTTTACTTAAAATATCCCATGCGCATTCCAAATTAATAAAAAGCTATAATTTTTTAAATATGCACTTCCATTATATGTATGAACATATCTGTGCATTCATTTTTATGTGTGACAAGGTTAAGCTTTGTAAAAAAATTAAATTCATGTGAGATGAAGCTTTTTTTTCAAATGTACATCCTATTGTACCATTTAAATTCCTATATCTCTATTTATTAACTTTTGTTTGAAAATTCAATTCACAATTATGTTCATATATGCATTACAAGTATACTCTCAAAAAATTACAGCTTTTTATTAATTTGGAATGCACATGGGATATTTTGAAAAAAATATTGAATGCACATTTTTTCTCAAAGATTTTAATATATTTTGAAAAACGATTTACTTTTTTATTTTTAGTATTAATGTAGATGTAATCCTTTGTGTTAAACAACTTTACGTATGATTTGAGACTAAAAATTAAGAAATGACAGTTTGCAATTTTAACGTCCCTTGTCCCCTTAAAAAAAAAAATAAATAATCAAGCGACTTCGGTATACTGATAAATATCAATTATCTTATCAAATACTCTGATACTCTGATAAGATACTCTGACAGTAGAGGGTTACATAAGTAGTACATCCATTTTTGGGAGACCTCGCTGGGGCCCCTTTAGGCCGGGGCCTTTGGCAATCACCAACCAACAGACCTGGCCAGTTCGGGCCTGGGCAAAGCTAATCGAGGGCTGTCTGCTTAAGGACCGGTGCATGGGATTTTTTAAGGGGTTCTAACCCGTATTCACGGTACATCTGGAGGGAACCGACCAAAACTCCAGACGGTTAGATCGACAGCCGCACGGCCGGTCCCGAACATGCGACCTTCATACTTCAGCTGTCTGCCATATTCACTGGCTTATCCACCCTTCCATGTAGTATTGCTTGCAGATGAGACATGCAGGGTGTCCACTAATGTCAGGAGGCAAATATAGTATCAGTAGCAGCATCACCGACATAAAATAAAAGTCGCCAGTTCAGAAGCCATTATCTTAATTTTAAATGTAAAAAAAGTGACATTCTTGCATAATTTTGTATTCAACCCTTTAACGCGCAGTGTGTCCACTCCGGGAACGCCAAACTCTGGCGTTTTGACTGTTGCCAGTCACGAAGAATAGATTTGATTTCTATAAAAATAGTTGCGGGTGACATGGCTCCACGAGAATCCTTTACTTTTGAGCACGTCCATTCCTGTAAAAAAAAATGGCCACGAGTATTTTTAACAGCACTGACATCTGCCGAAAGATGGAAGAACGCGAGAACAGCTGGATAGATTGCCGAATGCTGAAAAAAGGGCAGCCGCTGCCATCGCTCGACTTAACTACCAGCAAGATGGCGGATGATCGAAACGTTCATCGCGTGCCACAGATCTAGAGACCCTTTTTTGACGCAGCTGGCTGTGCTCGCGCACAGCCAGCTGTCGTCAGGAACAGAAACAGTCATTTACAATTACGCTGTGGATAACAATAATCAAATGCTTGGATGGTAAGATTTTCCTAGTAATGGAAATTTTACGGCATATGTGTCTTCCAATATACAGCTAAGAACCTGCGATAGTGAACAGAAAGAGAATGAAGATTCTGAAAGCAGCGAAGACATGACAAAGAAACGGAAATTGAATTTTAAAAGGTGACACTCCAAGATGCAGTTTGCAGCTTGAACGCGTAATTTTTTTTTTTTTTAATCATCTCACGAGATTAATGATGTTGTTCATACGAAGTTAAAAAATATCGGTAAAGAACTTTGGAAAGTTAAAAAAAAAACACTATCAAGGATTTATTTCCAAAGTACCGATAAGTATGTATGTATTATGTATTAAATTTTAAGGGCAAGTAACATTAAAGAATTTAGATAATTTTAAAATTGATCGCCTAACGTATAACTTATAATTTTTAAGCTCGTAGCAAACAATAATCATTCTTTTTTCATATCTAAGGGTATTTTGCATTGATATTTTTATACCATACTCTTTACAAAAACTGATATTCAATTTAACGAATTGCTTCGATTTAAAGAACGGATTTGCGGGTCCCGATCAATTCGTTAAATCGAGGTTCGGCTGTATATGTAGAAATGTTAAATCAAAATGGTAATGGGATGCTGGAATGTTTTACTGAAGCAATATATTTTGAGCAATGTGAGTATGATTTTAGTTTTTGCCTTTTTCTCAAAAAGGCAAAAACTAAAAGGCTTTTGTCAAAACTAAAAGGCTTTGTCAAAACTAAAAGGTCTTTTTCTTCTTTTGCCTTTTTCTCTCTCTTTTCCCTTTTTTTCTCTTCTTCTTCTTTGCCTTCTTTTGCCTTTTTCTTTATAAAAATATCAATGCAAAATACCCTTAGATATGAAAAAAGAATGATTATTGTTTGCTACGAGCTTAAAAATTATAAGTTATACGTTAGGCGATCAATTTTAAAATTATCTCAATTCTTTAATGTTACTTGCCCTTAAAATTTAATACATAATACATACATACTTATCGGCACTTTGGAAATAAATCCTTGATAGTGTTTTTTTTTTAACTTTCCAAAGTTCTTTACCGATATTTTTTAACTTCGTATGAACAACATCATTAATCTCGTGAGATGATTAAAAAAAAAAAATTACGCGTTCAAGCTGCAAACTGCATCTTGGAGTGTCACCTTTTAAAATTCAATTTCCGTTCTTTTGTCATCTCTTCGCTGCTTTCAGAATCTTCATTCTCTTTCTGTTCACTATCGCAGGTTCTTAGCTGTATATTGGAAGACACATATGCCGTAAAATTTCCATTACTAGGAAAATCTTACCATCCAAGCATTTGATTATTGTTATCTACAGCGTAATTGTAAATGACTGTTTCTGTTCCTGACGACAGCTGGCTGTGCTCGCGCACAGCCAGCTGCGTCAAAAAAGGGTCTCTAGATCTGTGGCACGCGATGAACGTTTCGATCATCCGCCATCTTGCTGGTAGTTAAGTCGAGCGATGGCAGCGGCTGCCTTTTTTTCAGCATTGGGCAATCTATCCAGCTGTTCTCGCATTCTTCCATCTTTCGGCAGATGTCAGTGCTGTTAAAAATAATCGTGGCCATTTTTTTTACAGGAATGGACGTGCTCAAAAGTAAAGGATTCTCGTGGAGCCATGTCACCCGCAACTATTTTTATAGAAATCAAATCTATTCTTCGTGACTGGCAACAGTCAAAACGCCAGAGTTTGGCGTTCCCGGAGTGGACACACTGCGCGTTAAAGGGTTAAATACAAAATTATGCAAAAATGTCACTTTTTTTACATTTAAAATTAAGAAAATGTGACTTTTTTTAATCGAGGTTCGACTGTATATGTAGAAATGTTAAATAAAAATGGTAATGGGATGCTGGAACGTTTTACTAAAGCAATATATTTTGAGCAATGTGAGTATGATTTTAGTTTTTGCCTTTTTCTCAAAATGTGTTTCCTTTTTATGCTTTGGTACACTTTTCTAAAAATCTGTTTCAGGTAAACAGTTGAAACATCCAAAACTATTTAACTAACTTGTGTCTTTAAAAATACCTAACATTAGAGAATTGAGGGAAAAAATTTGAAAAAAAAGTTTTTTTAAAGTTTTTTATAAAATATTTTAAATTTTATTTATTTTTATATTTTTATCAATTTCTTATGAGCTATAATGTGTGTATACACAGTGGATATAAAATTTCATTTTTATCGCTATTTTCGCATAAAATACATGATGTTAACTTTTGTGCAAAAACTGCCTCTTTTTACTCTTGAGATGTTCTTTGCTAAGTATACTATAGGCATGCCAAGGATAATCTTAATTCATGCGTAATGTTTTAATAGTAAATCGGCTAACATTTTGAGGATTCAAAGAAATTGGCAATCTAGTGCTTAAAAGATATAAATAATCTGAGTTAAGATTGGGATGAGTCACTTTTCTGAAGAAAATAGCTCAAACAGGATGAAGAAATGGGAATACGGAAAGAAGAAATTGAAATATAAAATACAATGGCAGAAAAGTAATTATTTCTTATTCTTTGAGTTTGCTGTATTTCAGAAATGGTTTCAAAAGACGACTGCAAAGCGAATAAAAATAAAAAATGACTCGAATGGAAAACTAAATGAAGAAACGGAATCATAATAAAGATAAACAGAAACGAAAGATCTTTTTTTTCAGTTACCTTGAAATCTAACTTTTGTGTTAAAACTGTTAGTTTTTTTTTACGTCAAACTTTGAACACTTTAAATTAAACATTGCAATGGATTTGATACCAAATATATTCAGCAAAGTTACTGGTTTCTCATTTTCTTTCTTATTGTTTCCTACAAATAATTATCTCAGGTGTGATAGCTTTGAGATATTTTTAAAATAAAATGTTTTTCGTGAAAGAAAACTATTTGATGTAATTCCATTCCACGCAAGTAATCATTATTATTTTAACGAAAGCATTCGTGATTTGAACAGAAAACATTAAGCTGGAAATGGAAGAACTTAATTACGCTCGTATTCAGTGTTTGGGTTTACGCGTTTATTGCTCTTGTTTATAATGATATGTTCTTTCAGCCATTGATTTGAATGAAACTTGTTTCAAGAATTCTGTAAAACCTTCAGTTTTTTGTTTGACCACTGATGCGCATTTTATTTTACGAATAGTGTGTGTTTACATTTTTATTTCATAAACTGCGAAAGTCTAGCTACATATATACAGGGTATATATATAGCTAGACTTTTGCAGTTTATGAAATAGAAATGTATATGAAATGAAATATGAAATAACTCGGCTGTTCGAAGCTCGTGAGGGGGAGACCCCCCCCCTGACTCCCTCTAATTTTTTTGTTTCACTATTGCCATATTAAAACGATATTAATTGACTATGAATGAAATTTTATCTGTCATCTTTCGCGTATTTCGCCTGGTAACCCTATGTTGAAATTTTTATGAGTGTAACCCATTTATAGAAAAATACATGGGATGCATGTTCTACCTCTTACGAAATATTTTAACAATAGATTAAAGCTGTTGTGAACTAATAGTATTTAAATATATGTAAAATTATGTCGCATACTTTTATGTGGCATTTTTGGGACACAATTTTCAATAAAGGGGGGTGAGAGATAAAATGACATAGTCATTAATAAAAATATAACAGACTAGCTATAGTAGTTAAATGTTCAAAATTAACGGCGTTCTGCAGCTAAAATTGATTAAAGAATTGCAACCAACTTTGGTATATTGATTATACACGAAACGCGTTCAATAGAAATTTTTAAAAAATTGTACAAAAATTCCAGTAGGTGGCGATAAGTAGGGGTGGAAAAATAGCTACTAATTTAACAAAGATTAACTTCTAAATTTGAAAAGTCATTTATTCACTAATTTATAACAATTTGTTGATTAGTTTTAAGCATGTCCTTCGTTAAATTTACTGTTTTCATTCATACAAACCTTCGCTCATTTTCCAATCTTAAATTAAGCTGAAATTTTTCATACTAATGTATATCTCTACTTATTATAAAAGAAGGTGTCTGTCTGTGTGTGTGTGTGTCTGTCGGCAGCGTTACGGACAAACGGCTACACCTAGAAACACCAAATTTGGTACTCGGGAAGATGTAAATATGTAGTTGTGCACCTCGAAGCGATTTTTTCAAAATTCGACCTAGAATTTTTTTTATTTTATGTTTTATGCGATTTTTGGCATTTTTTCTCACCTAATTCGTAATAACGGCGGAAATTACACTCGCAGCAAAACGGCATTTGTATCATCGGATAGAGGAGGAAATTTTCTTTTAAAAACAGTTTGTTCTGAATACGTAACATGATTTACCGATTTTTAGGAATTTTTTTACTAAGCATCTGCTTCGCGATTGTTTTTCGTAAAATAATTTTAAAACTGTCGCATCTTGAATTCTATCCGTCATAACTTTTAGATATTTTGACAAATCGTGAAACATTCTTTTCTCCCTCTTTTAAAATAAAAACGAAAAAATTATGTAAATTAGATGATTTTTTACGAATTTTAATGCAGCCTAATATTTAGAATTTATTAGCATCAACGCGATCTTACGCCATTCATTACATTGCGATCACGGCACGAGAATTTATCTTCGGTTGTTGCCACAGAAAGGATTAGAAAAAAGGATTTTTTCAACCAATCGAGTTTTTGAATGGGATATCAGAATTTCAATTCGCAAGTGAGGATCTATGACGTCAAATGCTTTAAGATACGTAAAAATTACTCCATAATTTTAACTCATTTATTCCAGCTCTATTTTCAACAGAGACGTTATTTTGATTAAAATTTACTGTAGAAATAAACTAAGAAATTCACGATTATTATTATTAGAAGTGGTATTTTAATCCGGTGCTTATTTAAAAATTGAAATGTTTTCACGGCGCTGAAAATGTTCATTTTAAAAATTACAAAGTTCGTTTCAAAGCGCGATATATTAAATTTTTTCTATTTACTATTTTTATTTTTGGCATTTAATTTAGCGCAGGCGTTGCCTAACATACGCATGCAGGTTGCGAGTATAATTTTATTTTAACGTTGAATTACGTTCCTCCATAAAGGTTACATAACGCAAAGTTTTAATGATACCGTTTGAAAACAATTATGCGAAATATCGAAATTAACTCCCTCAACCTACCGGGGTATCCTTTACGGCAGTCAAACAGTGACGTCATAAATAAAAAAATGTGTGAAATTTGTAAACTCTGCAACTCTAACGCCCTGTCACAATTAAAGTGGGAATAAGTAGCTCCTCGAGATTACACAGTTTGATGTTTTTTCAGGAGACAGGACTATGGAGGATATAAAAGATATCGCTATATTAGATACATGGATAGTTAAAATGGCACCCCTTGGATATTTTCTCCTCACAGTAAGATGAAATGGTTTGCGGCGCTAAATACGCCCATCTTATAAAACTATGTATAAATTAAATATATATGGAGAGTTTCCTTAATGGCAACCATTATGTGAAGTGATTCTTATTTATGCTAATGCGTAAATTGCAAAGAATCACCACAGAATAATAAGATCCCATTGAGGCCAAATAATCTAAGCTGTTTCTTTAAAGGGAGCCTTGAAGAGGGAGAAGCGAATATAGATAGTATTAATGTACGTAATAGGTAGTATTATTAGATTTGTAAAGATAATATGAATAAATCGCAATGTACCACGTTAATAAATATTTCATGAAATTAAAAGTGTCCTGTTTCAACGGTTGTCTTACAACCAACTAAACGAAAAGTAATTCTAATTTGCGTTAATATATCCCGCAGTAATTTCAACAGAGGAGATTACTTGAACTTTTTTAAAAATGAAATTCTGTTTTGTCACATGCAGATATGATTTTAGTAGTAAAATATTCCCTTCTTCCCGTATGAAGAGCGGGTGCGCAGCTATTTTAAAAACATCTCTTGAAAATAGCATAAATGAATTCAGAAGACCTCAAAACGTGTCAATACACCAAAATCTCGAAGTCGAATTTTTTCATGATTACAATACTTTCCTTATATGGTACATCTTCGGAAAGAGATAAATGGTGCTCCATTTCATGTAGTGTCTTAGGTATTTAATGCTACAACTTGAGCCTAAAAAACAGTATGATGTAGAAATAAGACCAGGTGCGTAGCCAGGAAATTTTTTCGGGGAGGGATATGAGCCTGGAAATTTTTTCGAGGAGTATATGAACTTATATATGCATAAATAGATGGAATTTCATCTCTAATCCAAAAATTTCGGGGGGATATATCCCGATATCCCCCCCTCTGGCTACGCCCCTGAATAAGACATTTTGAAAGCCAGGAGTTCTCTGCAAACCATTAAGCTTTCCACTTTTTTGATAGTGAATGACACTGACGTAGTTTTTTGAGTCATTATACTGCAATGATCAGGTTAGTACTCATGACACAAACTTTATCCTAAGAGTCAAATAATTTTGCTCTTTTTTTTTTTTTTTTTTTTTTCCACATCACGAATAATTTCGAATTACATATGTAAGGAAAATTTTCGTTTCCTACCGTGCGAAGAACGGGCACGCAGCTAGTTAGCTAATAAAACATGAATCAATCATAAAAGATTTTAATTTAAGCTATTTACTATAGATTTCTTTCATACCCTGAGAAAAAACGATAATGGTAAGAACAGGACTTTAAATCCCCAGTAGCACAACAGGCTGTCTGAACGTCTATTAACGTTCAGGAAACGTTCCCTGAACGTTAATAGATGTTCAGAGAACCTAGCGTGAGCTCTGGGTTGTAGCACAACTAGTTCAAAGAACGTCTTTTGAACGTTCTCTGAATGCCTTTAGAACGTTTTTGAACTAGTTCTGCTTCTAGGGAAGGTCATAGCCAGAAAAATATTCCGGAAGGGGGGAGATATGCCGCATTTTTGGGGGGGGATGCAGCATTTCGGGGTGGGGGGGTTGCGTACCGCTAAAATTGTTTCACCTTTAACCGATCTCCAAAATGTACGCTAATAAAAACAATAATTGCTGTAACTAAAACTCCCGGGAGGGGTGGGGATGATCAAACCCCCAGATCCCCCCTCGGCTACGGGCTTTCTTGTCGTGAACGCATTTGTAGTCGCCAACATAAATATTGGCATTACAAAGCACAATAAATTCATAAGCTAAATAATTCAAAACTGTAGCAATCGCTGTTACAGTACTGTTCGGGCTTCTTCCAAAAAGTGACAACAGAAAAAAAAAAAAAATGCAGATGACAACTACAGGTTGTAGAGAAGTGTAAAGCGAACTGTGCCCCATGGCTTCGTGGCAAAATTATTTGATTTCAAGTTTGGTATTAAAAGTGGGACAGATGTCATTTTGATATCACGAATTTAATAAAGCTTAAGATAATCGATCATTTGCTCCATCATGTGATTTCAAAAACATGAGTTAAAGGGAATATTTTTCATTTTCTTTTCTTAGCAATATTGAGAGGGCAAATCTGTCATCATGGCGACGGATATTTTGGTTTGACTGTAGAACTTACACATGAAAGAAATGGTTTTTATTAGCACTAGGTTGTTATTTCGCTCAGTAAGAGAATTTTGTCTACGCGATTTTGTCGCCAAGTTTTTAACAGTAGATGTGAACTGTCATGGTGAAGATATTTTCAAATGTGTTTGCCACATAACGGGGAGAGGGGGGGGTGTTAATAAAATGTTGAAAGTTGCAGTTTGCAATTTTTGATAATGGATCGCTAAATTTGGCACCAAAACGCGACAATTTATTAAAAATATAGTTCATAGATTGTTAGAAAACGCCTGGCAAATATTGTAAAATAGTTTTAGTAGGCAATTTTAATATAGATTTTAATTCCGAAGAAGTGTTTTATAGAAGAGAGAGGACAAATACGGTACACACATAGATTATGATACAGTTTCCAAATGGTATTTATAAAGGTGAAGTATCGTTTGACTAAGTTTGGCAAAATTTGTTAAACTGTTTTGGTAGGCGATTTTAATATAAATTTCTATTCTGAAGAAGTATTTTATGGAACAAAGAAGGAAAACACGATACACTCATGGATTACGATGCTCATTCCACACAGTATTTAAAATGTCTACGCGATATAGTTGGAATATCCCTATAGTTCGAATATGCTTGGCGAATATTGTAAAAAAGTTTCAGTAGGCGATTTTAAGATAGATTTCGATTCCAATGGTGTGTTTTATGGTACAAGAAAGAGTTGATTCCTATTTTAACGCCCGCACTCTCGCTAACCTAAAAAATCCCCGCACTTTGGCGAGCTTGGCAGTCAAGGGTCTCTAGGAGATATGCACAGATTTCAACGCTCCCAAAAGAATTAGATGAACTAAATGCCAACTAAAGTGAACAAATTAGCGATAAACGCACCAGTTATGGAATTTGAAGACACTTAATTATTAAAACTACATTAATTGACAACCCAAAATAAATAAAAATGGAATGGAATGCTCTACTTACATGTTATTCTAAATCGGCATTTTAATTCTAAATTACGATTGCCACATAAATACACAAAATCGTCATGGTAACTGCATAAGTTTATTTTCGCCACCTTGGCGAGTGTTGGAGCGTTAAAGTAGGAATCGACCCAAGAAAGACAAACACGGCACACTCATGGATTATGAAGCACATTTGAAAAAAATATTTAAAACGGTGAAGTATAGTTGTAATATACTTGGAAAAGATTGTAAAATAGTTTTAGTAGGCGATTTTAAGATGTATTTAGATTCCAAAGATGGGTTTTATTGAACAAGGAAGAAAAATACGGCACACTCAGGAATAATGATACACTTTCCAACTTAATGGAATAAGGAAGAAAAATAGGGAAGACACATGGATTATGATACGCATTTAATATATAGCAATCTGAAAGTGTTTCAGATTTTCGTTCTTTTTATGTTCTTTTCAAGTGAACTTTTTCTTTTTTTACAGAATCACCACAGCCTAACGACTTAACGTATATATTTTTAAACTTTTAGGTATGCCTTCGACAGGTTGCGTATCAGGAACAGACCAAAAACCTTCAACCTGGTCTACAACTGGATCCCGGAGTTTCCGTGGCACCCCGCGTTCCAGGCGAGCATCAGACGATGGTGCCTCGTCTTGCTCGTCACGGAGGCAGCCATAAGGATGAACGCTCGTCACCTTCCCAGCGTCTACTCGTACTTCCAGATCATCCCGGAACCTTTCGTCACCATGGACGAGATCAGGGGGCTGCTGGGAGCGTATCTCGGAGAGCTCAAAGCGCTCCAGCACCTGGAGCCCCTCTGCGGGCAGATAGAGGAGGTCATGGAGCACAGCGAGAGACCCTACGAGCCGAGGACCCTGCTCCACCTGGCTCGCTGTGCAGCGCGGGAGGCGTTGAGGAAGAAAGGACCCACCTTGCCGGCCGCGGTCAAGGAGCTCGTGTCCAGCAAAAAAATACCTGATGCTGTTGGGAATTACATCTTGTGTAAACATGCTGATGATAACAAAAGCACATGTTTTTAAAAAATAGTGCAGATAACAAAATAATACTCATCGACAATACGATCATGTCGTGTAGCACAAAAGGTTGTTGAGTTTAGTTGTAAAAGTTCCATACTCAACAAGAGCAGAAATGAAGAGGTTCTATCCTTTCTAGAGAATTTTTATACTATTTATAGAGCCTTACTACTCAAAGTGATCGTATTGTCAACAAGAACCTTTTTTATTGTGTTATTCTACGATGCTTTAATTACTTTTTTCCTTTTAACACATTTTTTTTTTTTTTTTTTTTTGTTAAGTGTTCTTGTTTAGCTGGTGTTGTGTTATATATTACAGCTGTTCTTTCAAGGCATGTATCAAAAACGTTCTCAGTTAAGCCATTTTTTTTTGATTTGTCAGCAAAATGTGAAAATTGATTTATGGACGATATTCTTCTGCATTTTTTTCCCTATTTGATCCTAATTTTAGTAAAATAGATCATGCATTTCTTGATCATTTATTTATTTTAAGAAGAGGTACAAAATAGTTTATTATTAATATTTATATAACAAGCTACCAATAATTTTTTTCTCTTTCCATCTACACGGAAAAAAATATTTTGTTGAATTCAACAAAATTTTGTTCATTCACTGAAATTGGTTGGCGCTGTTTCAGCCGAATAATTTTGTTGGCGTTTAACAAAACCTCTGTTATGTTAACAAGATATTTCATTAAATTCATGATCGTACTGTCAACAAGTACCTTTTTGATTGTGTTATTCTACGATGCTTTAATTACTTTTTTCCTTTTAACACATCTTTTTGTTAAGTGTTCTTGTTTAGCTGGTGTTGTGTTATATTAAATCTGTTCTTTCAAGGCATGTATCAAAAACGTTCTCAGTTAAGCCATTTTTTTTTTTTTTTTTGGATTTGTCAGCAAAATGAGAAAATTGATTTATGGACGATATTCTTCTGCATTTTTTTTCCTATTTGATCCTAATTTTAGTAAAATAGATCATGTATTTCTTCATCATTTATTTATTTTAAGAAGAGGTACAAAATATTTTATTTTTAATATTTATATAGCAAGCTACCAGTAATTGTTTTCTTTTTCCATGTACACGGAAAAAAATGTTTTGTTGAATTCAACAAAATTTTGTTGATTCATCGAAATTGGTTAGCGCTGTTTCAGCCGAATAATTTTGTTGGCGTTTAACAAAAACTCTTATGTTAACAAAATATTTCATTAAATTAACAAAACATTTATTAACAAAAGTGTTGCTAACAAATAACAAGAATTCAACAAAAATATTTCTTCCGAATAAAGCCAACCAAAATTTTGTTAAATCAACAAAACATTTTTTTCAGTATATTGTACCGGCTTCTTACAAAATGAATATCCCAAAATTGACAAGTTATATTTAAAAAACTGCAAAAGATACTGCAGGAAAAAAAATGAAAATTCATTATTAGCATGAAGTTACTAATGTTTTATGCGACCACTACGAGAAACATTATGCATTCTGTAACTGAATTCATCGCTTTTTTTGGAGACATCTGTGAAAGGTAATGGAGTTTTACCTGAAGCTTTATGATGTGTTATACTGTATTATTGCACAAAAAAATTTCATTATGCTGTGACTAATATTTTGATCATGAAAAGTAAAACCACAAGGGTCTAAAATGCGTGTATATTTTCTTCTCAATCCTCATTAGACCCCTTAAGACCAAACAGTCAAGATTCTACTGAATGCATCATGCAGCCGTCACATTTTTCTCATTTGCCTAAATTAATTTTTTCTGAATCATTAAGAAAATAAACATTTTCTTTCTATTTTTATTTTACTATGGTATGGTATTGGTTTAGTAAGTGTTAAGTTCTTGAATTTGTGTATGGGAGTGGAATTGTTCTCTTTACAAAGTTTATGTCCAGATTATGTAAAAGTCTATATAAATATTTTTTTAAATGTATTTAGTTAATAAAGTACTTCTTTTCATTTACCTCTAGTGCCATTTCTTTTAGCAAATAGTGCATTTACTTGTACTTTATTGAATATATCTGGTGTGTGAGCTGACAGTTAATATTTGCTATACGGAAAACACCTTTGTTTACAGGATGGGCCATAACCACTGGTACGAAATTTAAGGGGAGGTAGGGCACAAAATAAGGAATAAGAATCACATAGCAATGTGGGGTCGGAAACGTTGTTTCATGTCACCGTTAACTTACGGCGAAGTTGGAAAAAAAAACTTTTTTCGTTACTTTGGGCCGTTTTGGTCAAAGGCGGCTCGACACGGTAAGCATCGCATCGGGGCACCCTCTTCGAAGGTGCGCAATTTCGAGCCCAAAAACGGAGAAAAACTTGATCTAGAGCATAATAGGTATTGCCCATAAAAGGCGCCTTTTAATGTTGCCGAGCGCCGCCCGGATGAGACATAATCTCATGTTAACCTTTTGAGGCGCAACCCTTTCCCAATGCTGAAAATAGGGCAGCCGTTGCCATCGCTCGACTTAACTACCAGCAAGATGGCGGACGATCGAAACGTTCATCCCGTGCCACAGATCTAGAGACCCCTTTTTTGACGACAGTTGGCTGTGCTCGTGGCACGCGATGAACGTTTCGATCGTCCGCCATCTTGCTGGTAGTTAAGTCAAGTGATGGCAAAGGCTGCCCTTTTTTCAGCATTGGACAATTTATCTAGTTGTTCTCGCATTCTTCCATTTTTCAGCAGATGTCAGTGCTGTTAAAAATAATCGTGACCATTTTTTTACGGGAAATAACGCGCTAAAAAGTTAAGGATTCTCGTGGAGCTATGTCACCCGCAACTATTTTTATAGAAATCAAATCTAGTCTTCGTGACTGGCAACAGTCAAAACGTCAGAGTTGGATGTTCCCAGAGCGGGATCACTGCGCGTTATAGGGTTAAGAGTTCGCATAGTGCAGAAGCTTTCACAAATGCTGTATTTTTCACACTAAATAAAACACTTCCACAGGCAAAAATTCAGTAGAAATATACGAGGGATAACACTAACAGTCCCTCAGAACTCTGCAATGAAGAATTGACAGACAGCACTTAAAAAGTGAAGCTTCATAAACAGCGAAAATACCGTTTCTATTGCGTCAATACAAAGCCTCAAGCTTTCACGGACATCTGCTCTTGGCGTAAGCAGAAGCAAGGCTGAGAGTGAACCTCTTCTTCTTCTAAAGTGTTTCCACAGTTCCTGGGCGCAAGCGCCCTCTACTGCGCTGATAAAAGTTGCATTCACTTACGGAAATATGATTAAAATAACACTTTGTTCCCAGATACATTAAAAATGGGGAGAGTGAACTAGGCAAACAGCATACGCGTAAAGTTTTCAAAATTATTGGGGGGACCGGGCCCCACAACCACATATATACACGTCAGTGGCGTAGCCAAAGGGGGGTGTTAGGGGGATCATAACCCCCCCATGAGGAATTTTTTGCCCTACAAAATGTATATTCTTCACTCCCTTATCATACACCCGTAACATATATGTGAGTTGCAGAAGTCGTACCCCCCCCCATGAAAAGTTTCTGGCTACGCCACTGATTCACGTACATATAACTTACTCATAGCTGCCAACTACTACGGAATATAATCAACAACTTTTTCTACATGATTTTTCGATTAAAATATAGCAAAATTTTTGTGCTGCGCGCGTGAGCTGGTTACTATTTTGAAAAAAATAATTAAAAAACATACTGTTTACAAAAAGTGGTTAGTGGTTAATTATATTCCGTAGTAGTTGGCAGCTATGACTTACTATATGTATGTGTAAATTATTGGAGTCGCTCGAGCTCTATGGGTCCATAGAATTCTACACCTATGTAAGGTAAGTATCCATGTTGGTATCTTCCTACCATGTTATAAGTTAAAAATAGAAGCAAAGCAAAAAATCCAAAAGAGGAAAAAAAAAAAACATTTTCGATGAGATAGTGCATTTTAGACACATCTGAACTTTTCTTCATTTCATACTTTACATTGCATAATCTGATTTTAATTAACCCAGAGCCTGGAGCCAGAGGAGGGCAGCTTATAGTAACATTGTGTGTTACGTGGCGTCACAATGAATACTAAATCATGATTGAAATCAAAAGAAGAAAATTTTTAAAAGTACAAATAAATGTTTTTTAAACGTTTGTAAATGTGTGAAATACTTTTTTTTTATGTTAGTATAAATGAGTTTTCTGTATTTAGTGGTAAATTATTGGGTGGGCTCAGCCCCTGTTCACAATTTATTGGGGGGGCTCGAGCCCCACGGGCCCATATAACTCTACGCCTATGGCAAACAGCTGTCCTTTTATAGGTTACAACGAACACCGTAGAAGGTTCCAGAGAGAACCATCCGTGGAATGTACAAGACGATTATGATTGCGTAATAGAAGAGTAATATTCGGCTATTATGGATTTTTTGCATCTTTGATATCGAAATCTACCTTAAAATCGCCTACTGAAACTGTTTTACAATCTTTGCCAGGCATATTCCAACTATACTTTCACCATTTTAAATACTGTTTGGAATGGACGTCATAATCATTGCCCGATCATCACAATATTGGGCCCTGGGCAAATACAAACTTTTGGGCCTTTGCACTTACGAGAAATTGCATATTACGTATTTAAATTGTTGTGGACACATATATATCTGCAGAAATATTTATCAAGTTTAAATACTTAATATATGAATACATTGCAGTAAAGAATATTAAAGGATTTTTGCATGCATGAATAACATTTATTTTTACAAATGATGAATATCTAGACACATGCTACATACACTTCTATACTAAACATCTTTAAAATATAAATGAAAATAATTGCAAAACTTACTGTACGTATCTTAAAACTAATGAGATTTTCTTATAATAAAATTTACAAAAGAGGCTGAGACGTTGGCTCAAGGATTTTGTCCTAATGCTGATGGGCTTTAGAGAACCCTTAGTAGAGTAAAATGTCTGAGAATCAGCTTTCGACTCAAGAAAATGACAATTCAATTTTTGTACAAAGTTTTTTTTTTATAAATTAATTGATAAAAATCTGTTGAAAAGTACAAAATTTTTGGGCCCTTGAAATTAGTGGGCCCAGGGCAAGTGCCCCGGTTGCCCTGCTGATAAACAGGCTCTGGTCATAATCCATGAGTGTACCGTGATTTTCTTCTTTCTTCCATAAAACACTTCTTCGGAATATATATTAAAATCGCCTTTCAAAACGGTTTAACAATTTTCGACAGGCGTAGTTTAACTATACTTCACCTTTATAAATGCCATTTGGAAAGTGTATCATAATCAATGGGTGTACCGTATTTGTCTTCTCTGTTCTATAAAATACTTGAAATCTATATTAAAATCGCCTACTAAAGCTATTTTACAATATTCGCCAGGCGTTTTCTAACTATACGCGTAATATAGTTATAATGAACTGTCGCGTTTTGTCACCAAATTTAGTCATCCATTATGAAAAATTGCAAACCTGATGTGACTTTCAGCATTTTATTACTCCCCCCTCTACGCTATCTGGCAAACACATTTGAAAAGATCTTCACTGTTACAGTTCATATCTACAAAATTTGACGACAAGATCGCGTAGACAAAAATGGGTAGACAAGAATGCGTAGACAAAATTGCGTAGACAAAATTCTGGTATCGAAATAGCAGCCTGATGCTAATAAAAGTGAAGAATACATAAAACTGAACACAAAGGAAATGATAACGAAAACCTGAATTATCAGTTGTAGTGAATATTATGTATTACCAAACTAACCACAAGATCATAATTTTTAACTTCAGCTCCTCTTATTTAAATAGACTCCATTCAACCGTAATCATACATTATCAAAACCACTCAATTCGAAAATATCTATCTTGCGTTAAAAGGAAAAATGTCTATTATTTATTCGGCTATTCAATGTGAAATGTCACTGGTGTTATGCAACACGAACTAGGTCGATTGTTAAGATTATCAGAGTTTGGAATTGAACATTCGTTTTAACAATTATGTTATTTGAAATTTAAAAAATATAATTTGGAGGATACGTTATATTTCGTCATAATTCAGATGTCATACTCTTATGGAATAAATATATATAATACGAAGCGATTTCATTCGAAATATGTAATTCCTTTTATTACATTCAACTTTCGTCATCTAGAGGAAAGCATTAAATTTTTACAATTATGAATGGGAAAACTTTGAAATTAACATACATACAATATCAGTCCGAAAATACTCAATTTTGCTTTTGTAATACTTTTGATTTATACTTTTCAAAGTATAATGCTATAAGTATTACAGTATTTATATACCCTTTTTTAGTTGTATATACCCTTTTTACTTTCCGAACATGCACCATGTAAGGGAAGCATTGTAATCATGAAAAAATTCTACTTCGAGATTTTGGTGTATTGACACGTTTTGAGGTCTTCTGAATTCATTTATTCTATTTTTACGAGATGTATGTATGTATGTGTGTGTGTGTGTGTGTGAGTGTGTGAGTGAGTGAGAGAACACGATTGCTCGTAAACAGGGCATTCGATTGAGCTCAAATTGGGTATATACTTACAAATCACCGTCGCAAGACGGTGGTTTGTAAGTATATACGTATATATGTAAGGAAATATGTTAGTAAGTATATATGTAAGGAAAAATAAATAAGATTGATTTTTTTCGACTGATAGCGAAAATGATGTCCCAAAAAAGGAACACTAGGCACAAATGGGTTAAAGGGTTAAAGTGCATTATAATTATTTTATTTTATTTTATTTATTTTTGCTTTTTTAACCTATTACCCATTTTACCCAACCTGCTGCCGGTTTTGCAAGACCTTTCCTAAAAAAAACATCGCTTAAGTCCTTGAATGCTTGACTATTTCATTTAATAAGACCACAGTTACTACAAACATTATTTAACCCAATGTTTCCACTCTCGTTCTATACTACATAATCTATTCTTAGAACGGAAACGTTGACGGATGACTAACATTAAGAAACTCCAATGCAGTAATTTAGATCGACAAAAAGGAAATAAACAAGTTATGTAGCTTCAAAAAACAATTTAAAGAATGTTTGTTGGATGATTCATCCAATCAGAAGAGCGTAAAAAGTAATTTAAGGTAATACGTATATATATTATTTTAAATAAACTATCCTGTGATTGTTTAAACAGTTGGAGTGCAACGAACTAAGTTATTTGTTAACGCAATGTAAACTATTATAGAAATAGGAAAATAACTAGATTGCATGGACGCTACAGAGGTGGGGCTAGGTGGACCCCTGGGTCCAGGGCCCCACAGCCCTACTACATCAATTTTTAATCACTATAACTAATACAAACTAGAAAAAAATATTTTGAATATACTTTTTAAGCCAATGAAAGTTTAAAAGACTTCAGCTAATTGCAAACTTAAAATAAAAACCGTTGATCATTAAGTAAAATTGTCATTGCTTGAAATGTGTGCGTATCTCCATGAATTCTTCCTATGCTAGGCCCGCCGAGAGAGGGGGACAGGAAGTGCGATTGCCCGGGCCCGTAATTGGATGGAAATTTTATCATGTACAAGGTTTTGTTTTAAGGAAGATTAGTCAAATGTAACCATTACTTACTTGTAATCTTAAAGTTTAGCCCTTTTAGTAGTAAACTGAATAGGTGATCATGGTACTTAACTTTTGTCATTTTGTCATTTTTAAATAACACAATTTTATAAATAAAGTTTATTTTGAACTTGTAAAATAGTTAACCTAATTATTCCCCATATTTGCAAGGTTAAATTACATTCTTCTAAAAAGAGTAAGAATTAACAATGTAATTTCAATGCAGTACACGACTGAAAAAAAAAATGGAGGCGTTCTCTTGGGCATAGGCGTTGAGTTATATGGGCCCGTGGGGCTCGAGCCCCCCCAATAAATTGTGAATAGGGGCTGAGCCCACCCAATAATTTACCCCTAAATACAGACAATTAATTTATACTAACATAAAAAAAAGTATTTCACGCCATTTACAAACTTTAAAAAAAAACCTTTACTTGTACTTTTAAAATTTTTCTTCTTTTGATTTCAGTCATGATTTAGTATTCATTGTGACGCCACATAACACACAATGCTACTATAAGCTGACCTCGCCAGGCTCTGGTTAATAGAAATCAGATTATGCAATGTAAAGTATGAAATGAAGGAAAGTTCAGATGTGTCTAAAATGCATTATGTCATCGAAAATGTTTTTTTTTCCCTCCTTTGGATTTTTTATTTTGCTTCTGTTTTTAACTTATAACATGGTAGGAAGATACTAACATGGATACCTACCTTACATAGTGTAGAATTCTATGGACCCATAGAACTTGAGCGCCTCCAATAATTTACACTTATATATAGTAAGTCAGAGCTTCCAACTACTACGGAATATAATTAATCACTTTTTGTAAACGGTATATTTTTTAATTATTTTTTTCAAAATAGTAACAAGCTCGCGTGCGCAGCACAAAAATTTTGCTGTATTTTAAGCCAAAAAATCATGTAGAAAAATTGGTTAGTTATATTCCGTAGTAGTTGGCAGCTATGAGTAAGTTATATGTGCGTGAATCAGTGGCGTAGCCAGACATTTTTCATGGGGGGGGTTACGACTTCTGCAACTCACATATATGTATAGGGGTGTATGATAAGGGAGTGAAGAATATACATTTTCTATGGCAAAATTTCCTAATGGGGGGGGAGGTATCACACCGCCCTGGGCTACGCCACTAACGTGAATATATGTGGTTGAGGTGCCCGGCCCCCCCAATAATTTTGAAAACTTTACGCTTGTGCTCTTGGGTCCAGGGGCCGTAATCGAATGTGGGGGGCCATGCTAGGCTGTGCATAATGGGGGAAAACTTGTTGCCTCGAAACAGTAGCCATGATAGGCCCAGACATACACATGAGCAGAATAGTAGTTGCTTAAATGATAATGCGTATGTCAGTTGTTTTAGGTAAATCTTTAATTAAAAAAATACTCCAATCTAAATATTTTTCCTTGAATTTATTTTATTTTCTAAAATAATACAGTTAATGTTCTAATTTTATATTGGCCATAGCCATGATAGTGGCAGAAAAATGGTGTGTCTTTGGCATCAAAAAGTACACGATTAGGAAAATTGGATCAGTGGAGGCCCGTGGTCAAAACTGTTAGTGCAGCCGGAAGCATATGACCCCCCCCCACCCTTCCTCCGGACAGGAATGGAAAATCTTTGTTACTGAATTCGCAAGCTGGCGGATTAAGCCTTCACCGAGGAAAAAAAAAGAAATTACGTAAAAAATGTAAGAGATCCTATTATACTTCCATAAAATGGACATAAATTTGAACCAGCCGCTCTTATCCTCAAAATTGCATTAATTCGTGTCTGATTCGAAGTTTCCTTAGAATTTTCTTTTGTAACGATAACTTGAGAAGAAAAGAAAAAAAAAAGAAAACTTACTTATTTTTTATAAGTCAAATCAATCCTCCTTTCTTTTAAACTTGCGAATCGGTCAGTGATACCCTCATAAAAAGGCGTTGTTTTAATTCAGATATCAATAATTTAATTCTTTAAATTTTCCCATGTTTAAAGAATTTTCTCGCTCGCCATGTCCTCTAAATGCCAGTTCTTGCTTACTTAAAAACAATACTGCTTTGATGGGTAATTGTCCATTCATAAGCGTCTATTCAGGCTTACCTTCTTGATAAATTCAGCAGTATAAATTCGAGAGTTTTTCGAACATATATTCTCCTTATCCCCCTCCCTCACTTCTCGAGCCAATCCGTTTGTCGAATTCACAAGTGCAGCCGTCATTTCAAAATCTTTCATCTGCTGAGTCTTAGCTGCGTACCCCCATTATAGCCTATGCCGGAGGGGCTGCTTACGTAGTCGCTGTCATGGCAACGGTGCTGCCAATTTTCTTATCAGCACTCTGGGCTGAACCAAAAATTTTCCCAATTGAATTGCGGGAAGATTAAAGTGCTTTTCTTCTGACTGAGCGATCTGATACCGTTTTTTGGTTTGGTTTTTTTTTTTTTTTTTTGAGATTTTACCATAAATTTTAATTTACCATAGTAATTCCATAATTCTAATCTGAATTTACGAAAATTAGTAGAATAAATTATTTTAAAGTATGTGCTGATAATTTCAAGTGCAGCCCGGCTGTACTTGCTGTATCCCACGAGCCGCCACTGAATTGGATGCAGGATCTAACTATTCCTGTATCTATATAAACTGTACGCACTCTCAAAAATGTATTCGAGTATAACTCCAAAATTTTATTCGAAATTTCTTGGGATAGAGTTTTTGAAAAACGCACAACTCGACAGGAATACGAAAAGTTGTAATCTCTACTCATTATAAAAGAAGAAATCTGTCTGTTTGTTTGTTTGTCTGCCCGTCGGCGGCGTTACGGACAAACGGCTACACGTAGAATTACCAAATTTGGTACGCAGGAAGCTCTAAACATGAAGTTACGCACATCAAAACGATTTTTTCATTTATTGTTTTATGCGTTTTTTTCTCACCTAATGCGTAATAACGGCGATAATTACGCTTGCAGCAAAACGGCATTTGCATCATCGGATAGACTCAATTTTGTTTTAAAAACAGTTTTTTTTTCAAAATATGTAACATAATTTGCAGACTTTTAAGAATTTTTTAACTAAAGATCACTTTTGACGGTAATTTTCGTAAAAGAATTTAAAGCTGTCCCATCTTGAATTTCATCCGCAATTCCGTAATCTATTAATTCTTTGTTTACATTTACGTAGTCTTAATATTCTGATTCATCTTGAAACAGCTTGAAGATCAAAGAAAAATCAGTTAGCAAATTTCGAAGTTACAATAAAAATTGAGATAAGCGGAGTAATAGATTTACCCTTCAAGCTAGTCAGAAAAAAACTCTATAGAATTACTTTATGTCAATTTGCGACTTAAAAAACCGAGATAAGCGGAAAATCGAGATAAACGAAATCGCGATATCGAAAGTCGACTGCAATTATTTTTTGCGTTAATATATCCCGCAGATTTTTTTTTTATATTTTAGATTCTGTTTTGTCACATGTAATTATGATCATATTTTAGTAAAATATTAGCTTCTTCCCGTATGAAGAGCGGGTGCGCAATTATTTTGAAATAAAATCGTTCTTCACATAATGTAGTGTATGAGTTATTATGCTTCAACTTAAACCTAGAAAACAGCATGATGAAGGAATAAGACATTTTGCCAGTGAGGAGTTTTCTGTCTTTTGATCGCGAATTTTCGCTTTTTTTAGATTCCACATCGCTGGAATAATTCGAATTACACATGTAAGAAAAATTCTCATTTCCTACCGTGCGAAGAACGGGCAAGCAGCTAGTTATACTTCATGTAATTCAATGATAAACAATTTTTAATAAGCGAAGCCAACATAGTAAGTTTAACTTTCACTCAAATACGTTTCCGAGTGGGTGTAAGATCATTAAATTCTTTAGTAAGACTTTAATACATAAAACAACTCTTTTATTATAGACAATTTAAGTCAAACCAGTTATTTCGGAGCCCATTTCTCTGAGGTGAGTGTGTGTGTATGTGTGTATATATATATATATATATATATATAATATTTAGAAAATTTATATAAAAAAACCATCAAATACTCACAAATATTCATCAAATATTCATCAAATATTCACAAAAAAGTCTTTGCTAACATTTTGATCAACCAACTTATCAGATGCTTTCGATTATGCAATAATAAACATCTTTTAAATTATAATATATATTTATTAGCAGCCAAATTATTTTATACAAATAATTTTCCACTTGATTTCATTAATAGATATTTAAAAAGTTTTGATAATAGCCTGAATCCCTGGTATTAATCCTTCCTTTACATTTTCACTAGTTTATGCGTAGTAGAAATCTCTTGACAAATGACACACTTGCACCAAAGCCCACAGAGTGCTCTTAATACAGACTAGAACCTCAGGGACGTGCTTTTAGTTGATGAATGGCAACAGATCTTCTACACGCGGATTGGACAGGCAATGGACAACGAATTACAGGATTTTGGAACTACAGTTTAACGTGTTTCTTTGGTTTTGTTGCACATTTGCATTGATTGTTCTTCGATTTTTTGATTTGTAAGTAAAAATTTTTTTCTTTTCTTTCCCATAGGTAAGGGGGAGTCACACCTCTGAGATTTGCCTGTTACAGTTTATATTTCGAATTAATATAGTACACTTTTATAAATATCTTTAAACTGTTTTAACACTTTTAAATCAATCTTTGCAAAATACAGCCTTGAATATAAAACATTACCTTGGCAAAATCTCAGGCTGTGAGTTTGAAACCTATGGTGTACAGTTGTGCATTTCCCCCTCTGATGAGGACAATGCATTTTACAGTGTTTTGATGTATTAACAATGACTGGCTTGGAGGGTTTTTTCTATATAAATTTTCTAAATATTATTAAACGCATGTTTTCTTTTATGCTTCTTTGTTAAGCGCTAGGTAACATGTGAAGCAACTGTAATTTTGTTGTATTTTTAGATAAAGTTTAACTATATATATATATATATATAACTCGGCTGTTCGAGCCTGGTCAGGGAGAGACCCCCTTGAACCCCCTATTTTTTTAGTTTTATTATTGCCATATTAAAACGATATTAATTGACTATGTCATTTTATCTCTCATCCTTCGTGTATTTCGCCTGGTAACCCTATGTTGAAATTTTTATGATTGTAGCCTATTTATAGAAAAATACATGAGATGCATATTCCACAGCTTACGAAATATTGTAACAATAGATTAAAACTATTGTGAACTAATAGTATTAAATATATGTAAAATTATGTCGCATTTTTATGTCGCTTTTTTGGGACACGTTTTTCGGACAATTTACAATAAAGGGGGTGAGAGATAAAATGACATAGTCATTAATATAGTGTTTTTTGCTACTTCAGTTTAATGGTTCTGTAAGGCGACAATTGAGCATAAAAAACTTTTTTTGTATTTTTCTAATTGTTATAAAGTTTTGTACTTTGACATAGTGTTACCGATTAAGAAAAATACTAAATCGAAGTTCATCTAAAAGTTTTATTAAGAAAAGGATTAAAATATACTAATAATTAATGATATTATTTAAAAAATCCCCATGCACATCAATTTTTACTCCTGACATAGAAATTCTTAAGCTAGCTTTTTTGTAACTACAATTGAAGTTAGCACTCTATTTCTATAATTAAAACTTTAGTAAATAAATATTATTTTGGTATACATGTAATGTATAAAAAGGTAATTTGGGTTTTACTAGTTTGGGTATTGTTCAAACGGGTACTTTCACTGTAAGTTTTACTTTCCTGTCATACTTGCCACGCGCGCTTTGGAGCTATGTTTTATTTATTTTGTTATTTGCCAGACATCAGGCCGTCGATTCTGAGTTCTTTAGATGTACACGTGTCCTCACGCCCTTGTAGGCCCGGATGCGGGTCATGTTGGTAAATGTGTGTGGTTCGATCAGAGATAAGAGAGAGGAGGAGTTGTGTCTTCGCAGACCACGTGGTGTGGTAAGCGTAAATACTCCCGCACATCGAAAATCGGGGGACTTCTGCCACTGGAACTGCTTCATGAGTCCACGCTGATTCTTGTACCCGTCTCCCCTCCCCTCTTCTCATTCTAAATTGTAACTTAATTGTAATGTTTAATAAACCATATTACCTGCCTTAACTCTGAAGCTTAGTTGAAATATCTGACGTCTCAAATAGTCGACAGGATGATTGCCTGTGTGCCAATTAAAAATTTTAAATCGTAAAAAAATTAACGCTCAATAATCCGGGAGACGGGTTCATCGCCCATCGTTCGCAGGAGATGCAGCGCGCCTCTTCGCCGACCAGTCGATGGCCTTTCCCTTGAGTCCGCTCTTCGCCGGCCAACTTCGTCGAGCCCTGCTCTGGGAGATTTCAACACCGACTGATGAGTCAGGTTATCTTCTGAAGTACTTCACAGAACGTCCTGTACGTTCTACGCCGTTAATGCCGAAATGGAAGAACGTCTGCATTGATGAACAGCCTGTGCGGTATTTCTGCGTCGCTCATCATACCGAAATCTGCGCCTCCTAATTCATCTTTTTTTTTTCTTTTTCGCACGTTCGCCACAAACCAAGAGAAACTCCTGTCATCATTACGGCGCGGCGGTGCGTCAAAATTTACTGCCTTCATTGCACCCAAAACAGCCCCCCATGAGAAGTGTGTGCAACTGGTGAATCATTTACCCCTTTTCTCCGTGCCGAATATTTTTGTTTTTGTGCGTACAACTTGTTGACCAAAACTCCTCCTGCCTGCATTTAACTTGGGAGAGAAGATATTTTTTTTGTGTGTGTTTTGTTTATTGTTGAAGAATGACGATTCCAACTTGTGGATATTGATTAAGTGAAGTAAGCAAATTATATTTTAGAGTTGAAGTGAACATTAGAGCATTATATTTAAATGGTTATTAATTGTGTGTGTGTTATTTTAAAGGTCTATTTTAGTGTTGATGAAAAAAAAATTTTTTTTTGATATATCTGCATTTTTTTCATTAATATAGTATTTTCATTAAGGTAAGATTTTGTAAATTTATTGCAGTATTATTATTAATGTTGCTAAATAAAAATTCTGAATGCAATTATTAAATGCTTCTCCATTCAGGTAAAAATTTAGAAAAAAATTTCAGCATGTCGTTAGATGTTAAAGAAAATACACAAACTATTGCCACTATGTCCCTGCAAAAAAGTGATGAGTTTATTGCCCCCTTTAATTTTGAAGATAATAAGAGTTTTGAAAGCTGGATAGCATATTACGAACAGTGTTGCTTACAACAAAATAAAGATGAAGACTGGAAATTTCAAAATATAGGAAAATTTCTTAAGGGGTCTGCCTTAACAACATACATAAATAATATTGCAAATTGTAAAAATTGGCAGGAATTAATTGAAATACTGAGAGAAAAATATATTTCATGTACCGTCTTTACTTTCATGGATTTTACAAATTTAAAACTAGAAAAAATTTCGAATCTAATAACTTATTTTCATGAAAAATTAGAAATAGGTAGAAAATTGGGGCTACCTAATAATATAATATTAGAAGGATTGACCAATGGTCTTCCTAGTAATGTGAGAGCTCTTTTAACCCTGCAACCACCAAGTAGTGCCACCGAGTGGCTTAAGGTAGCGTCAAAATTAATTAAAATTCACGAACCGCCCCAACAGGCAAGTTTTACCTCCTCGCCCAATAATGCACAAAATTCTAGTTACTTTACACCCAAGCTTCGGAATTTTAGACCCTACCATGCTCCTGTTTATAACCGACCAATTTGGCATCAACCAATTCATAATTCAACCCAAGGGCGAACCCAAATAAATAATTGGCCCCGTTTTCGACCCCTATCTCAAAGTCCTCAAAGTTTACACCACCAAAATAATATCAATTACCAAGAAAGCACCCTACCTAGAACTCCATGTAGAAAATGTGAGGGGCTAGGGGTAAGTAATGCTTTCCATTGGGCGCATAATTGTCCCTTTAAAGGTAACAACCAAATTGCGACAAACCCATACGCGACACCAATTATGACTCATCCGAATATGACTTCGAACACCACTATTTTAAATTCACAAAATAATAGTACTGAGACCTCGCGAGAAGAGAATTTATGACTATTTACTGTACCCGGGTACCTAAGGAAAAAATTAACTCAACCAAAAATTGACAATTTTGAATTTTTAAGTGTTCCCTGTGTCATAGACACTCTGTGTCATAGACTCTCTGTCTTGCCGCAAAGTTTTGTTGGACGATATAATTTAGAAGTACAGAGAGTCTCGCCTTTAAATGTTACTCAGGCAGATGGACTGCTGATACTTGATACAGTGTGTTATGTTAATTTAGAAATTGGAAACATTACTCAGTGTGTAAAATTTTTTATAGTATATTCAAGCCTGCCATATGCCATATTGGGTTTACCAGAGTGTAAAATGTTTTGTTTATATATTGATTGTGTGAATTTATGTGTTTTTCAAAATAATGTTAGATTATCTTTATACAATTATGATGCCTTACCTATGTCTCTACATTTAAATCAACCCACTTCTTCAACCGATAGCAAAGCCTCTGAGGAAAGCGTTCGCCCTCACACTGTTTATAAAGCTATCAGCCCAAAATTAGAGGAATTATTAAATAAATATGAGAAAATCTTTGCAAAAAATAAATATGATATTGGTCGTATTAATGTAGAACCTCAACGTATAAATTTAACTTCTGACCTACCTGTTTGCCTCAGGCCTTATCGAACCTCTCCTAAAGAGGAAGACGAAATTAATTCTCAGATTGAACAATTATTAAAAGCTGGTTTAATTAAGGAAAGCAATAGCCCCTATGCTGCGCCCGTCACTTTAGCGTATAAACGCGACGAGGGTACCAAAACTAGACTGTGTGTGGATTATCGTAAATTAAATAATATAGTAAAAAATGATGCCGAGCCTTTGCCACGTATTGACAGCTTATTAGATAAACTAAGTGGGGCGAAAATATTCTCAACTCTTGATTTGGCGTCTGGATTTTGGCATGTGCCCATCCACCCTCAAGATACTGAAAAACTAGCCTTTGTAACTAATACAGGTCTCTATACGTTCCAGGTCTTGCCATTTGGCATTAAGACAGGGCCTGCTATATTTAACAGAGTCATGAGAACAATATTAAATAAATATAAAATTAAATTTGCCTATAATTATTTTGATGACATAATGGTTTTTTCTTCTTCTATGGAAGAACATATGCAGCATTTAGAAACTATTTTCCAAATTTGTTTGCAGGAAAATATTAAATTGAAATTATCTAAATGTAACTTTGCTAAGGACACTATAAAATTTTTGGGGTATGAGGTTAAACAAGGTCAAATTACTCCAGATAATGCTAATATTGAAATTATCAAAAATTTGAAGCCACCTACTAACGTAAAGGAACTACAGATACTGTAGGAGGTTGATACTGTAGGAGGTTTCAACTATTACAATTCAACAAAAAAATATCTACATCTAATAATTGACCATGCTACAAGATATGTTTGGGCCTTTCCTTCGAAAAGTGTCACTACTGAAAGCTATGTAAACTGTCTAAAACAAAAATTCAACATTCAAGTTCCCCAAAAGATACTTAGTGATAGAAATGCAGCTTTTACTGCTTCACGTTTTAAAAAATTCCTCAAGAACTACAATACTCAACAACTATTAACTTCAGCTCATCATCCACAGACAAATGGAAAAGTAGAGAGGGTAAATCAATCCATAGTTCTAGATTAAAATGTAAAGTTAACTCTTCACCTTCTAAAATTCCTTGGACTAAGTTACTAGAGCAGGTTATTAGTGAATATAATAACACACCTCATTCAGTAACGAAGTTTACACCCATGTATTTAATGTTTGGAAAATTGCCATATGACTCACCTATTTCGGAAAACACCTATCCTCCTGTTGATGAAGCTCGAAAATTAGCAAAAGAAAGGACAATAGAATTTCATAATAAAAATAAAATTAGATATGACAATAAATTCATAGAAGCTAATTTCGAACCAGGAGATCTTGTAATTTATGAAGAATTTAACTACCCAAATACACGTAAATTATCTCCTACTTTTTCAGGTCCTTATTCAATTGTAAACAAATGTTCTTCAGTTACATTCGAAATTGATAAACCTAATTACCATACTAAGAAACCTACGGAAATAGTTCACTCTTCTAAATTAAGACCTTATTTCCCTCCTGACAAATTAAAGCTATCCCACGAAGGTGATTAAATTTAATTAAAAATAATTGATCCTTTAAAAAAAAAATAGAGAAAAAAAAATATATTCAAAATTTCTAAGTGTTGAGTTTGGAATCCTGAATACTCGACATAAAGTCTATCGTCTATCCTTTTTTCTTTTATGCTTCTACCAACCTTTCTCTGTCACCCGCTTCTCTTAGTCATTGAAGAAGTCCCCAAGTCCGAGTGTGTGCGGTGTAAGTAAAACTGCACCTTTTTTTCTTTGTATATTTTATAGATATTATGCAAACAATAAATGAAGCTAGACTTAGACTAGGCTGGGACTTCCTCTCAATAATTCCCCAGTTTTTCCCAACTGTCTATTGAGTCATTTCTTCCCTTTTTTGGAAGCTATGAGGCAATGGCCAAGTTTTCTCTTTCGTAGTTGACAATTGTCTTCCTTTTTCGGGATCATTTGATATTATTGTAATGTATAAAAAGGTAATTTGGGTTTTACTAGTTTGGGTATTGTTCAAGCGGGTACTTTCACTGTAAGTTTTACTTTCCTGTCATACTTGCCACTCGCGCTCTGGAGCTATGTTTTATTTATTTTGTTATTTGCCAGACATCAGGCCGTCGATTCTGAGTTCTTTAGATGTACACGTGTCCTCACGCCCTTGTAGGCCCGGATGCGGGTCATGTTGGTAAATGTGTGTGGTTCGATCAGAGATAAGAGAGAGGAGGAGTTGTGTCTTCAGACCACGTGGTGTGGTGAGCGTAAATACTCCCGCACATCGAAAATCGGGGGACTTCTGCCACTGGAACTGTTTAATGAGTCCACGCTGATTCTTGTACCCGTCTCCCCTCCCCTCTTCTCATTCTAAATTGTAACTTAAATGTAATGTTCAATAAACCATATTACCTGCCTTAACTCTGAAACTTTACTTGAAATATCTGACGTCTCATACATATATGATTTCCAGTAAAATATTAACTAAAAATGCATAATACTAAAACTAGGATTTAAGAAAACATTCACCTGAAGTTATATTCAAGCGTTTATGAAGGAGGGTTTTCATAAAATTTCAGTCAAATTCAACAAAATTTAAAGTACATGGAGCCAGAGCCCTTGCTAAGAGGGGGAAAGGGGGAAGCCTCCCCCAAACACTCGCAAATTCCGTTGAACTTCCCAAAATCAGATTCCTAGTTGGCAAACTTGAAGCCCCGTGGTGTAATGGTTAGCGCACCGCGCTGACGTCACATAGGTCCGGGGTTCGAATCACGGGCTGGGCAAGGTTGACTCAGCCTTTCATCCCTTAAGTGGGTCGATAAAATGAGGATTAAGCTTGCTTGTGGTGAAACACTGGGGGCTTCGCGTCAGGCTGACCACCTGGCCGAGGCATATGCATCCGCACCCCCAGAGCCTATGGTCACGAAGGCGCGGTTTGGCAGCGCTGCTTCAGGCCTTGGCCCCGCAGAGGGGCTGTTGCGCCAATGTTTGACTTAGTTGGCAAACTTGATAAAAAAAAATAACGGAAACTATAATTTACTTTCTATATCTGGCAACCAGCAAAATTATACAAAGGCAGTACCGTAATTTATAGAAGAAACGCCGCACCCACGAAAATGAGCTTAGTTAGCTAGAAAATCGTCAAAAACGCCGCAGCCGCGATCGTTGGAGGGGGGTTGATCGTGGTCAGAAGAACTCAATGCCAGATAAAATTCAATTTCTAAAATAATTTCTTAATTAACAAAAAATAAATAAATAAAAAATATGTTGCATTACTTATTAGACCTAATTTATTAGAAAAGCTATTAAGTTGATCGGATATATTTCGGGAGAAATTGGATAAACGGTAAAAAAAAATCTCCTTTTTTCTCCCCCTTTCCATAGAATGTTTTAAAGTATTTACCGCTATTTTACTAAGCTTACGTTTTCTGTTTTCAAATAATCAGATATCAATGTTCATATTCACAAAGGCGAATTTATAGAAATCAAAAAATAAGCTCTAAAAACCTTCTTGCATCCGCACAAAGTTCGGACAGGACAGACTACCAGGCGCCATTAAAATGAAAACAGCAATCGATGTGTGAGAAGAGGCTCCAGTTAAAAGTAAGCATTTTCCCCCCCGCGGATGGCCAGCTGTTGATTACGTAATGAGCTTGCTTCAGCAAATTGTTGTTTTAAACTGAATGTTGTGTAACAACACTTGATCGTTCTGCTTATTTATTATTTTTGATATTTATAACATTGGGATTTATTTTAAAAGCACTCAGCATTTCTTGAGCATACCAATTAGTTGGCAGTGTTTATTCGATAGTTTTCCTGCACCGGGCGCAAAGCCGCACGGCGATTAAAAAAAATAACTTTTAGATTAACTTTATTTATTTTTTTGGGTGGGTGGGGGAAAGGTTAAACTCGCACCGGGCGCAACATAGACTAATTTTGGCTGAAATTCAGTATTTTAAGAACAATAGAGGTTCATGTGAAAAACGGATGCATTTAATAGAGGGTCGTGCACTTTTGCGGTATTTTACAGAACTTTAACCCTACAAAATGTATATTCAAAACTTCATTAAAATTTAATTATAGTTCTAAAGTGTAGATGTAAAAGATTTACTTCTATTTTTTTTTTTTTTCATTTTACTTAATTAAGGAGACATCGGTTAGATGTATGAAGCAATCCACTTAAGAGCACCGGACATGGACCCATCTCAGGGCGCTCTGACTTTCTATAAAAGTGAATCAAAGATTAAACCTCTTTTCTATGGGGGTATGTTCGCATTCTGATTCGCTACGCTGTGATCTGTGCACGCTAAAGAGTACGTGTCGGTGGTGGCGCCATCTTTTGAGAAAATTATCACTAAACGAATTTTTCGATTTTTCGTTGAAGATCGGCTAAAAAAAATTAAAAATATTGTAAACGCCACACCCGGTAGAAACGCCGCACTTACTATTTTTGAACTTTTAAACTCATAAACGCCGCGGCGTTTCTTCCATAAATTACGATAGTCAAAAAGAAGTTAGTAGTTACCAATGTGTAGCACAGTGGTTACATCCACTGACATTGGGAGATGGCTCAAATGGAGGAACAGGGTTCTGTCCTCTCGCGGGGCCGTCGGTCTAGCAGTCTGGAGTGGTTTTCTCTAGATGTAACGTGAATATGCGCTAGATACCCAGAAAAGTCCTCCCCCAAAGCATTCCCCCCCCCTTGTGTTTGTCCTTTCTTTGACGTGGATTTATAAGCGAATCCTCGTGCACAAGCACACAAACTGGAGTACATGTTCCAACACAACAGTTAGTAGTTTATAAAATTAATAAGATGGTAAAAGCCAATATTTGACTAGGCAGTTAATCGACATCTCCCCAGTCCCCCGCACTTTCCTCTAAAAAAAAGTGTTAGCAATGGAACATTTTGAATTTCCCCAGGACAGCTCGAAAAATTATTTTGGGGAAAACGCATCTTAAGTTTTGTTAAAATAACTAAATAAATAATTACCATTAGAACATTAGAATTAAGTTTCATCGTTAAGTAAAAGTTGTATATGTGACCAGTGGCGTAGGCAAGGAGGGGTTAGGGGAGTCATAACAATTCCCCCCCCCCACACCATGAGGAACTTTTTGACATACAAAATGTAAAATTGTTTACTCCCTTATCACACACACCTATACGTATATATGAGTTGAAGTAGTCGTAAACCCCTCATGAAAAATTTCTGGCTGCGCCACTGTATGTGACTGTTATTGTTTTTTTTACATATTGTATTGTAACAGCAAACAGCCACTGTATGTGACTGTTTGCTGTTATTGTTACGGAAAGAATATTTAACTTTTAATGCGCTGAATTAGACAATACACTAGTGAATATTCTTTCCGTAAGATGTCAGCATCAGACGTCGTGTTAGAATTACTCAATAAACAGCAGCAGTACATTAATTTCGTACTATTAGTGTTTTTAAGTGCAAGCAGAGGAATTATTGAGCATTTTTCATTAAAAAATTGATACTTACGACATTTTAAAGGTCATTTTAGTTATCAATGATTATGCAAATAAAAATAAAATAAATATATCTGGGAAAAGCCTTTTTTTTTTTTTTTCTCGAGCAAACTAAAATGTTATGCAGTAAAACCTCGCTATAACGTTATCCGATACAACAATAAATCTCTACATACAATAAAATTTTGCGGTCTCTTGGGATTCCAACACAATATAATCTCTTTTCGATATAATGATACATCCCTCTAGAACGATAGTTTTATTGGGTCCCTTTAGTATCGTTGTATCGAGGTTTTGCTATTTTAGTATGTTCTTTCAAATGAAGCTTTTTATAATTCTGAAAGCATTTACAAAAGTTTAGGTACAAGACTAATTATTAAATAAGAAAATATGTTTCAGCGTTTTGAAGATCAACCGTTTTCGTTGCATTCTAAAACTGTTGTGTAAATACACATTGGAACCCCTTAAAAAATGCTCTGCTTAAGGCACCGTTTCCTTCGCAGATTGTCCTTGTGTAGGTTTGAATTCAAACATAAAATTTTTGCAGATACCTCTAATGAGAAATATGTGAACGTGTTACGTTATAGCAAATCTGCGGAAACGTTTATCGAGGGGACTGTCAAGGAGGATTTTTTAAGGGGTTCCCTACGAGTATTCACGCTACATCTGGAGAAAAACTGCTCAAAACTCTAGACCATTAGACCAATAGCTGCTAGTGAATACGTTAAAATTAGGTAGGAAAACATCTATTAACATTAATTACATTATATTACTATAGATTGCATTATATTTTTCTACATGTATAAAAGAACCCGAATTCTGATAACCGAGAAGCATGATTTAAGTGCACGGACAATAGTAGATGGCTGAAATGTAAAAGGACCAGGATAGCGGCCTTCAGCGTGGCTTTCGTACTAACGGTGTGGAGTTTTGAGTGGTTTTCTCCAGATATGCAACGTGAACACGCACTGGAACCCCTTAAAAAGTACTTCATCCGAAGCACGAACCACCTTAGGCTTAGATACCTCACGTGAATATTTGCTCTAACACAATACACAGAAAAGAACTCAAATACTGAAACTTGAAAACCGTAGGTTCCAACAACACCTTTGGAAAATCTCTATCATAAATTCCTTCATTAATAACGATTTGTGAGCTGAAATGACCAGCCATTCAAAACTATGATGAATTCTAACAATGCATAGTATAGATGTGCCTGAAACTTTGTGCAATTTTCTATAATTTCTGTGCCACGTGTTTTTTTTTTTTTTTTTGGTCAATCAAGGGTTTACCAGAAGACGAAGGTTGCTGTCGGAGGATTTGCACAGAACAACCCAGTATTTGAAAATTCTAGCATCGAAAAAATATCAGAATTTTCTGATCGTTTAACTTGTTCACCTCCATCGCTACAGAGACGCAAGGATTTTGATCTGTGATCAGTACTTATTTACCTTATCGGTCGTGGAATGCTTTGTGCTAAAAATAAAATGTTTTATTGACTTCAACGAATTTAAAAAAGTGTTATTTTAACCAAATGATTTTAGTGAATTAACAACACTTTCGTTGATACTTAATAAAGGTAGTGAAGTTTTATTGGTTAAATGAGAAATTTTAGTTTTTTCATTTTAATTCGACAAAATTATTGGGCTAAACTTTTGTTGAATTTAATAAAAGTTTTAACCAAATTTAGTCGGTGCTATTTCAACCAAGTAAGTTTTCTGAGTCTAAAAAGGTTTATCTGATATCTGGTTGAATCAATAAAATTCTTGTTGTTTCGTTGAATCATCAAATATCGCTTCGATAAAACATTTATTAATTCAACGAGATATTTTATTAATCGAATTAAATTTTCTAAATTCAACTGAAATTGACTAAAAAGCGCGTTTTAGCGGAGTAACTTTGTTGACTCAACAAAATTTTTTGATGAGCCAACAAAATTTTTTGTTGAATTAATAAAATTTTTGTATATTCAGTAAAATATTTGTTGATTCATCTGAATTGTCAAGCCAATAAAATCATTCTTCTTAAGTTTGGCATAATTCGACAAAATTTAGTCAACGCTATTTTGATCGTCTAAATTTGCCGAGTCAAAACTATTTGTTGATATTCGATTGAATCAATAAAATTTTTGTGTATTCAATGAAATATTTTGTTAGTCAAAGAAAATAACCCGGTTGAAATTTTGAAATTCAACACAATTTGGCTAATAACTGCTTTTTTAATTAAGTTTACTGAATCACAAAATGTTTCTTTGATATCTGGTTGCTTCAATAAAATTTTAGTTGTTTTAATGAGCTGTTTCTTGATCCAACAAATTTTTGTTAATCAAACAAAATTGTCAGGTTAAAATGTTATAAATTCAAGAAAACTTGGCTAACGACCGCTATTTTAGCAGAGTAATTTTGCTGTTTCAAAAAATTTTTGTTGATATTCAGTTGAATAATTAAGATTTTTGCTGGTTTAGTGAAATATTTGTTGATTCTGTTGAATATTTTGTTAATCCAACAAAATTATTCTTATAAAGTTTAATTTAGTTCACAAATTTTAGACGATGTGATTTTGGCCAAGTAAGTTTGTTGAGGCAAAAAATGTTTGTTGATATTTGGTTGAATCAATAAAATTATTGTTGATTCAATGAAATATTTTGTTAATCAATAGAATTATTCGGTTACAATTTAGTTGATCCAAGAAATTTTGCTCAGTTAAAAAACATTTTTTTACTAACATTAACTAAGCATGTTAAAAAGTCTTATTAGACTTTTTTTCCTGAATAAAAATCTAATACTTATAAAGTAACAAATACAAAATTGCTCCAGCTGCATATTCAAAGAACGCTGGAGAACCCACATTAGAAAAATACAGGAACCTTTCTCCTTTGAGTCTTTACAACGTTGACAAAGAACAGCTTAAGATTTGTAAAGTTCACTTTAATGTTTTAAGTACCGGGTGCACCAAAAGTTCGTGCAAACTTTAAAAAATCATTAAAAAGAACAAATGATGATAAAAGAAGTGCAGTTTGTATGAATGGCATTAGAAAGAGGCTGGATTTTTTAAAGAAAAAAATTAGTTCAATAAATGACTGATAGGTGGCGCTAATGTTGATCTTGTGAAGCAAATTAATGCAAATGAGCTATGTATTAAAATAAAATGAGCCGAAACACAATACCAACACAATTCTATATTTTCAAAGATTTATTTAAGCTGAAGATGTTCTACATGACCTCCACCACGTTGTATAGAGAAAGTAAGACGAGTTACAATACCTGTGACTTCTGAATGCAGCATGTCTGAATGAATCCCAGACAGTATGCTTAATGGCAAGCTTAAGTTCCGTCAGTGTGGAAGCGGCGGACCGGTACACCAGCGACTTTAAACATCCCCACAGCCAAAAATCTACAGGAGTCAAGTCTAGTGACCGTGGGGGCCATTTGGTCTTACAGCCTCGACTTATCGCTCGGTCTTCACCAAACATTCTCAAAAGAAATGTCTTTACGGAGGAGACAGCATGGGGTGGGGCACCATCTTGCATGAAATTTACTGTAGGAAGCACACCTCTTGCCTGTAATGCTGGCACAACCTTTTCACTCAAACGACTGATACCTAGGGAATGCAATCCCGCAAAAAAGGGGTTGCAGTCCCTACTGATACCGTTCAGCGGTCACAACGCATGTCTTCCAGCTAGATTTCGGGCAACGGTCTTCAAGAAAGAGAAGGCCGACAACAAAAGAGGCTGTGGAACCACACCAAACTGTTACATGAAGAGAATGAAGTGGCTTCGTCTCGCATTCTAGGGCAGGGGTGGCGCCAGCGGGGGGATCGGGGATCACTGCCCCCCCCCCTGCCGGGGAGTGTCGTCGGAGATTTTTTTAGAGAAACATTTGTTGGTTTCGAAACACGAAGGAAATTTTGCAACCAGATAAAAAATTCCATTCAAAGTGTCTGACCCGACCGTAGAGGTTCCATTCACTTCCATTCTCATTCTGCTTGGAATTATACGATATTCATATACTGAATATTGATTATCTGCAGCTCGGAGTATGTTTCTCTGGATTCGAAGGAACCAGGGAACAAGATCCACATTTCTAGGGTAATCGGGGTTGCCCAATCTGCTGACAATTGCCTTCGTAACGGCCATTTTAGCTACGACTTTGGTGAAAATCACTTGGCTTTCCTGTTAACCAAGAACAGATAATTAATGACCATCTCATCATAATAATTTTTAATTGTTTTACGAAACCAAAGTAGGAAATTTATCTCTTACTCGAATACTTTTTTGAGAGGCTGTGCAAGTACTGAAACGTAAAATTTGGGGGCGGGGGGGGATTTATCGTTCGGCCCCCCTGTCGGGGAAGATGGCCCTGCCGTCGGGGAAAGTCTGGTGCCATCACTGTTCTAGGGGATTCGATATCGCCCAAACGCGGCTATTGTGCGTATGACGTCCCCTTGTAGTGCAAAGTGGGCTTCGTCTGTCCATAAGACGATAAATACCACTGTGATTTGTGTTCCATTTTTGTTAGAGCCCATTTAGTAAACGATTCCCTTGCAGCGATATCTGCTTGCATGATCTGATGCTGTGACTGCAATTTGTGTGGATACAACAACAGTATCCCGTGAAGGATACGTCGAATCTACCAATCAGGCACTGTCAAAACCTTACTGCTGCACTGCTGCTTCCCGTGGATGACTCTTCTGCCATATCCGTCATTACGCTCTGTACAGCTGTAACACGCCCGTCTCTCAAGGAAGGTGCACCACTTCGTGGACAATCTTCCAAACGACCCGTTTCTTTGAAGAGCTGTACAAGTTTCCGTACGCCTGATAGTGAAGTGGTTCTTTTTTTTTTCTTCAGTCCTTTTGCAGTGCGAAATTTCCTCAGCTCGTCTGTTGCTGATTCGTCATTCTTATGAAATAGCTTCATAATCAACGCTTTATTCTGCAACAGCAGCATGATGTCGACATCGAATGAAGAGTCCACGTGCATTCAGGTGTTTTATTGACAACCTGATTTGCATAAATCATCTTGGTGCATGCATAGCAGCGCCACCTATCTGTCATTTTTGAACTAATTTTTTCTGCATTCTTTAAAAAAAATCCACCCTCTATGTGATGCCATTCGTGCAAACCGCACATTTTTATCATTATTTGTTTTTTTTTTTTTAAGTTTGCATGAACTTTTGGATCACCCGGTACATTCAGTTCCATTTACAGGTGCTTTGTGAGAAACAAAAAATGATGTTTATTTTTTTCGGAATTCATTTCTTAAAAACTAAAGCACAAAAAATTCGTTTCAATGGTCGGGATTGTATACAATTGATTTTAAAGGCAGATCACAATAGGGAATCTCTGTTTTTTTTTCTTTGTTTCGCGCGATGGGAACGAACAAATCAAATCTTGTTGCAGTACTAAAATTGAAAGAGCATAACCCATCAATGTCGATAAAAATGCCCGTGTCGTGCCATTAGTTTCACATTTCTACCTACGCAAAAAATATATTTTGATATTTTCTGAAAAAAACACTTCATTTGAAATTTAAAATTCATAAATATTTAACGTGATTTGCTTACCAAAGGATGCAATTTTATTGCAGCTAACACTGGATTTTAGTGTACGAAGTTTCACGTCATATCGTTAAAAGACCTCTATTTAGGGAAATTCAATTTTGATATACCAGGTCTGGAAGTTAGACTATTTAGTCAGTGGTCCAAAGTGGGGCCATCGTAATTCTACCGGGCCTGCTTGTGTACTCCGATGAGTCATCCAAAGAGGCCTACGGATGCTCACCTATTGGTTCCAGAACTTAGATACGTCATCTAACGGTCGAATCCAACCAATGATGAAGCGTTCGTAGGCCTCTTTCGCAGTGCACGAGCAGGCCCGGTAGAATCACGATGACTCTGCCTAAAGGACCAGTGACTTCATCGTTTCCCTGGTCCGTACACATGATTAGAAAAAAAAAATGAGGCAATTATGTTAGTTTCCGTTTAGAGCTGAATTTGAAAATGTAAATACTTATTATAAAAATATTAAACAAATCATAGGACATGTATCCGTGAAATTATATGGCATATGTTGTTGAACTAAATGAGAAAAGTTTGCAAGAGGAAAATGTAAATGAAAAGTTACTGAACCAACAAATTTTGTATTCTACTTATCCACTATATATTTTATCGGTCTCGGACCAGCGGACTACCGTTAACCTCTTTCGCACCAGGGACGTAAGTGCGTACGTTTTTATGACGTCGCACATAAAATCCATGGATGTACCTGGCTACATTCGTGGAATTATTGCATAGACTTCACTTTTTTCTAACCTGCTATTCTTAAACACAGTGCGTAAATGTTATTTGACTTTTTGTCTGCTTGTTTTTTTTTTAATTTTGGGGCCCGCTATAAAGCATTTTGTACCAACCCCAAATCCAGATTAGATCGATAGCGGCAGTATCTGCTAAGGGTGTTGATTTCTACCACAGACTCACGAACTGTCCATTTCTACTTCATTCGGGAGACGACAGATGGCAGCACTACCGATCGTAAGTGGGGCTTCTTAATTTTGAAGCAAATACCAAGCAGAAGACTCCAAGGCTTAGTTTGCCACCCACAGAAGTATTGTTTTGTATGGGAATTTGGAGGACATTGCGAACACGACGTATTTAACATGCCCCAGTCGCCATGCGCGACTGGTGCACGGCGGTCTGTCGTTTCTACAGGATCGAACTCACAACCTTTCAGCTGTGAGACCGACGCCTCTCCCAACTGAGCTACCGCGGCATTGTTACCTGATTCTAGACGTGATTTCTTCACATCTCGTATTTTTAGCCTTTATTTTCACTAATTGTATTTAAATAGCCATAACAGGTGAACAAGTTTATTAAAAAGAAATCAATAATCTGGTATTACGGTCCTTTTATAATTAAATTGGCCTGGTGTGAAACCGATTAATTTCGATTCGAGCCCTGTATACCAATATGAAAAATAAACTTGTGAGAATATTGATCTGTAACGTGCAAAGTAGTTCTATTTCAAAACTTGTAACAATAATTAAATAAATAAAATAAAATAAAATAAATGGCACTAAACTTTTTAAATTTATCACTGTAGGAACAATAATGAATCGAAGTACAATTAAAAAAAAAAACAAGACTAAGTCATATTTTACAACTTTATTTATAAATCTTATATTTTCATTAGTAAATCTGAGAATATTTACAAAAAAATCCTCTTTACACATACATAACTTTGCAAGAAACCAAATCTACATTTACATTGAAAGTACTCGAAAGTTATGCTATTGACATGTTAACAAAAGAGAAGTCATATAGTTATGTAATCGTGTAAAATCGACAACAATAAAAAATAATAGAATTCGCATCTGAACTTTAAAGAATATTTTTCAACATGCGTTCGTGAATATAAAGTAATATACACTGTGGACAAGTATTAGTAATAAATAAGGTGTTGTATGAAAGTAAAAAGCACATAAAAAGGATGAAATTTGTTTGAAATATTAAGTATTGGATTTTAAATTTTATTTTAACCGCTAAAATGTGTTGCATAGTATTATTTGAAATCACAAATTTAAATGAACAGCTTAGATCAAATCAAAACTTACGGATGTGCTGTACTGATAGATTTCTTCAGATCTCTTTACTTATAGTTACAAAATAATTTTGTCGTTTCGGAATTTTGGAAACATTTACTCCAATATTGGTCTTATTATATGGCTCGAAACTGGTGTACTTGGCAATATTTATAATATTCAATGATCCAACGTGAATATAAAATATATTTACTCCATTTTGGAACTACACTGAAGAAATTTCTATTATATAGCAAAGTACTACATGCCAGTATTTACACGTTGATGACTCACAATATTGATTGTTGGAATTTTAAAATATTTATATGTATATACAAAATATTTGAGATACCCTAGTAATATTTATTATATCATACAAATATGTGCCTGATACTCTGTATGCAGCGGATTTTTTTCCACTGAAACGCCGCTGCTAAATTTATGGTCAACAATTAAACAAATTGAGTACGTTTTTATGCTACTTACATCTAAAGAAATTAACTGCTTCTTCATTACATCCTTAAATCAATTGTGCCTTCTTAATTTCAGTATAACAAATAATTCATTTTTGGGGGGGTTTCTTTTTGTGTGTATGTGTATGTGTGTGATAATTAAAATGCGTGTTCATTTAGCTCCAAAAATGTTAAGATTTTTATTTCAATGACCGTTTCAAGTAAATGAAATTTTAAGTAGTGCAAATTCATTTATGACACATTCTGCAAGTTTACAAATATATGAAGGTACTAATTTTTTTTTAATATCTCTAAATTCTTAATTAACAGGTAATTCTTCGATGACATTACTGTTTCAGAATCTAGTAACATGTTCAAAATGTCTTCTGCTTAAACAAATTTGTAGTTTACTTCAGTTACAAACATGTTAAGTGCTGAAGCTCAAACAATAAATATGTTTTTAGGAAACAAACAATTTTTTAAAATTCAGTATGTTTCTTCATATTTACATTGATATTACAAAATTTACTTCAAAATTCAATAATTTAAAAAGTAATACACTAAAAATTAAATTCTTAATTAAAAAAAAATACATTATTACAGTTTAATTTATGAAGATTTACAAATTAAAAAATCATAAATTGTTAATTGTTTTATGTATGTTTGTGTGTATAAAACTATTTCAAAAATAAAAGTCTGTATGAAGGTACTAGCAGATATGTGTTTTATTTAATTTTAATACAAATCTCGCCAACAATAGGCATACAAATAAATATTTTTTGCGGTCTAATAATTTTAAAAAACCTTGATAGTAGTTTCAGACTAATTGACCGTAACGTCCTTGTAATGATATTCTACACAGATAACGTTATAAGCCCACTGCTGATTTTATATACTTGTACTTTGTCACAGTGAACTATAACTACTAACTATTAAAGGTATAAAATTGTTCATTATACAAAAATTTTACCCTCTGTGTTATAAAAAAGTGTCTTAAAACGTTATAATAATTATCTCTTATGACCAAACTTACGCTTTACACATCCCTAAATTTTCAAATGTCTTCTTTACTAAGCATTTTAAATAACATGTTATAAACACATTTTAACGGCTAAAAGCTATGTATTAAAACCAACTAATAAGTATAATTTGTGCATATTTCAAAACTTAACATAAACAGAATGTGTGCTTTTTTTCACTGAACGTTTGCTAAAAAGTTATCAAAAACTGATTTTTATTATCATATAAATAACTTGTAAAAAAAAACGGTAAAAATAATAATTTGGTCAAGGTATCCAAGAGAATATGAACAAAAAAAAACTAAGAAAATGGAATGTGAGTTTTATAGTAAAGAAACATGTGTGTTACTTTCGGCCAGTACCAAAACGTACTGTTCTTGTAACACTCTTAAAATCACAGGTTCTCTTGCGTCCAGTACTTAAAGAACACAGTTAGTGGAAAAGAAAACAGCGCACAGATAAAGATAAGTGTTAATTTGTCGCACACACGCACATGTAAAGCTCTTTCAGACATCGTTTTGTCACTTTTAGTGTTAAGCTCCACGGCTTACAACGCACTTCACAGTGTCCGTAAGTCACTTGCGAATGTCTTCTACCGTTACCATGCACTGAAAGTTAATTGGCCTTCAATAGACGGCGTCACTTTTAAATAGCTAATTGAGCACAGTGCCATCTAGTGACGAAGTTTACAGTCAGCGCAAATGTATCATCGCTCTCTAGTTTTCAATTAGTTTGTAGTCCAGTGTTTATTTAGCACTCTTTAATGTGTTAAAGTTCTGTGACGGGGTTGGTGTTCCTCCGAGAAGACCAGCTTGTGAATCCAGAACCTCTTGAATACCCGGATATCCTGGGAAAGGAAAGAAAATAACACAGGTAAGCAACAAAGTAAAAAAAACATTTAAAGTAAAATTGTTCACAGCTGAATTTGGTTACTAAACCATCAGTGGACTCAAGCATTCACGTATAAATATTTATAAAAATAAACGAACAAGCGAATCAATAACAAAATAGGTAAAGGAGCAACTCCCTTTGCACAAAAGGGAACATCAGCTGTAGCGATTTTATAACAATGGATTTTAAAAGGGTTAACCGCCTCACTATGACACAGTGATTATGTCACTGGAAATAGTAGACAGGCAAAGCGTGAAGGTCCCGGGTTCGGGTCACATCGAGCGTCCGTCAACTTAACCGCTCGGAGTTTTCCGTGGTTTTCTCCGAAACTTAGCGTAATTACAGGTTAGAACTCCTTAGAAAGACCCCCACGGAGGGCACCCCCCCCTTTTTGTTGTCCTTCTGATGAGGATTTATAAGCGGATTTCGAGCCAAGCACACAAATCCGATATATATGTTTACAACAACAACAAGAAAAAGGTTAACCAAATTAAACGACGTCACTAGCGTGTTTCTTTCAGTCAATATTTATCGATCGTAATGTACTATCATTCTTTCATATACATTAGTAAAAGAACTATAAGTTCTATGTACACCGTTTACAATGGTGACTATTGTGTAAGTACATATCAATGACGTAAATGTTTCCCTGGAAATAATGTTTACACATTTAGCCGTCAGTCCAAGGATAGACAGACAAACCGAAATTAGGAATATGAGAAGTTCATATCAGTTATAGAAGTTAGAAATATGAGAAGTTGAAAACTTCTCATATTCCTAAAGACAGGACCCTACACATACCGTGTAACTCATGATCGTATAGGTTACACCGTCAGTCACACAATACAGCTACTGGCGAAGTAGGTGGAGGTCTCGCTAAGTTTATGAAGATTTAAATAACACAAAAGAGTTCGGCGGCACCTAGTGGTGGCTTATTTGGGAAGCAAAATTAGCTTTGTCAAGTACTTTAAAGATCTTGTTTCTTCTCGACTTTCAAAGGGCAGAATCTCTACATTATTTTTAAAAAATGATATTTTCGATGTGAAAAAAATATTACTTAGTAACGAAAACCTCGCTCCAAGTGCACATAGTCACTCAGGAATTGACTGAGCTACTTCATTTTCTGATGCATCAAGATTTAGATTGTAAGGATAAGTCGTTAGTAACGCGATGAGGTTAACCGAAGAAGAAAGATCGGCCACTACCTACATGGAGTCCGCTCCATCTCTCATATCATACCACTGACTGTCGTTTTTGTTGTACCCCTTCTCGAATTTCGGACTGGCATTGGAAGGGTTGAGGGACGAAGCTCCGTCGGGTGGGACTTGCTGTCTGGAACGCCTGTTGTTCCTCTTCATAGACACGTTGTCTGCCAGGCTGTCAGGATAGTCAGGTCTGTGAAGGAAAAAAAGAAGTAAAGAAAACGCTGTAGAGAAAGATTCTCAGTTGGACAATTACACAAGATGGAAAACTTGATTTCTGAGCGTTAAGTGTACTAAACTCATAGCTGCCAACCTTCCCGATTTCTTCGGGAGATTTCCCACAGCTAATTTTTACATATCAATTCATGCTTGATAGAACGCCAAAAATTTAATGTCAAATAAAGCTGTTTAAAAATTGTGGTGGGAAAACTTCCGAAGAAATCGGGCAGGTTGGCAGCTATGTAAACTTATAAAGCTACCACGACTTACTCACAAACACCGTGCCTTTTATTTGTTTTTAAACTCTAGGTAACTATTAAGGATGTAAGTATCTACTTTTGACAAAAGTTACAGTTTTGTCCAACATCAGGAGGAGCTGCCTTCGGTTGTATTTTGAAGTTAGTTCAACACATTTTCTGTTGATGTTGTTTGGAAGCAAGTATTTGAAACATACGCCATTGTTTTGATGTCTTACCGCAGACAGCCTCTCGGATGCGCACTTCCATAGCTTACCTCCATGCGCAATGTTGTGTCTGCACATGCGCAAAGTTGTGTCTAAAATTGATCAAAGGAAGATCTAAAATTGTCTAAACGAGTGACTTTTTCAGAGCATCGTAATGTACAGAGTGTTTCAAAACTCGCCCACATCCACATTCATATCCTTACTGAACTGTGATGAAAGGTATGCTTGGTTGCAGCAAGACGGCGCAACGTGTCACACATCATGGGGCAGTAGGGAAGTTTTAACTGAATTTTTCGATTATCGTGTCATTTCTTAAGGACTTTGGCCACCACGTTCACTGGACTTGTCAATTCCGGATTTTTTCCTTTGGGGATAAGGTACAGTCGCCAAATTCCGTCCCCGAGCTTAATTTCGTCCCCGTCGGTATATCTTTTTCTAAATAACGCCATATAATTTTAATACGCCAAATCTAAAGTTAGTTATGTCAGTTGGCCATTGTGAAAGTTTGACGGTGAAACGTAGTTTCTTGCGCAAGATATGTAAAAACAGAAAAAACTGTCCAAGGCGAGTTTTTAATGAAAATACTATGAGTATTGTTTAAATATGGATGTATTTGAGTTATTGTAATAAAATGGTTGACAAAATTTGCTGTTATTTCTTAAATTTAAATTGATAGAAATTTTGTTTATAGGTTATGACATGTGCTTTTGGTTTAATGGATGATATCCACAAACTTGACAAATTCTTAATATCGTCCCCTCACGTGAGCCTAATATCGCCCCCGGGGCGGTATTTAGGTCACTTCATCTGAACCACGAACACGAACGGCATCACCTAGGTTAAGCAAAAAGTTTGCTGTTACCGCTGCCCTTCCTCCCCGTTTATAGTTCCAGCTGACATACAACGTGTTCCAGTTGTTGAGCCACCTTCAACGTCACCTAAGCGAGGCAAAAACCATGGTAGTTATGGCTTCACCGAATAAACAAGAAATAAGAGACGCCAAACGCGGAAAAGAAAAAAAAAAAAAGAAAAAGATGAAAGAAAAACAGGGAAAAAAAGGGTTAGAAATTTAAAGAAAAATACGACAGGAAACAACAAAAAGAAAACCAAAAAGCGGCGTAAGAATCAATCTTCTGGTGAGGACACGTCTGATGAAGACCCAATTTTACTTCCTACTGTGCGAAGAAGATAGTGACAGAGGAACACTATAGACGCCAAACGCGGAAAAGTAAAAAAAAATAAAAAGATGAAAGAAAAACAGGGAAAAAAAGAGTTAGAAATTTAAAGAAAAATACGACAGGAAGCAACAAAAAGAAAACCAAAAAGCGACGTAAGAATCAATCTTCTGGCGAGGACACGTCTGATGAAGACTCAATTTTACTTCCTACTGTGCGAAGAAGATAGTGACAGAGGAACACTATAGAAGCCAAACGCGGAAAAGAAAAAAAAAATAAAAAGATGAAAGAAAAACAGGGAAAAAAAGAGTTAGAAATTTAAAGAAAAATACGACAGGAAGCAACAAAAAGAAAATCAAAAAGCGACGTAAGAATCAATCTTCTGGCGAGGACACGTCTGATGAAGACCCAATTTTACTTCCTACTGTGCGAAGAAGATAGTGACAGAGGAACACTATAGACGCCAAACGCGGAAAAGAAAAAAAAAAATAAAAAGATGAAAGAAAAACAGGGAAAAAAAGAGTTAGAAATTTAAAGAAAAATACGACAGGAAGCAACAAAAAGAAAACCAAAAAGCGACGTAAGAATCAATCTTCTGGCGAGGACACGTCTGATGAAGACCCAATTTTACTTCCTACTGTGCGAAGAAGATAGTGACAGAGGAACACTATAGAAGCCAAACGCGGAAAAGAAAAAAAAATAAAAAGATGAAAGAAAAACAGGAAAAAAAAGAGTTAGAAATTTAAAGAAAAATACGACAGGAAGCAACAAAAAGAAAACCAAAAAGCGACGTAAGAATCAATCTTCTGGCGAGGACACGTCTGATGAAGACCCAATTTTACTTCCTACTGTGCGAAGAAGATAGTGACAACGATGACGCTGAATGCCCAGTATGTCAGAAAATGTTTTCTCAAGATAAAAAGGGAGAGAAATGGATAAGATGCACAAAATGTTTCCAATGGATGCATGAGGATTGTGTTGAAAATTCAGGAGTAAATTTTATTTGTGCAATCTGTTTTGAGAATTAAAATTACTTAAACTATACCAATGATTAATAAAAGTCTGATTAGATATAATAATTATGATTATTAATAATTACCTTTAAAGATAAAATTTAAGTTTACATACTGATTATTGTGATCTCAATATCGTGCCCGGGACGTAATTAGGCGCCTAAAAAAATATTCTCAGAATTTCTTGTTTTTTGTTAAAGCTATTTTTGTAGAAAAAGTAACAGAGTTAAGAAGTTTTTGACTGTTCAGAATAATAAAGAAATGTTTCAACTTAACTCTGGTGTTTTATTTAATACTTCACTTGGTATATTATTTTAAAAATTTGCTTTTTACAAAAAGGGGACATTATTTGGCGACTGTACCTTATCTGAAAAATGTCACGTACAGCAATAATCCCCACACGCTTGACGAACTTAAGAGTAGCATCATTCATGCAATGTCGAACATTACTTTTCGCACACTTCGTAAAGTGTCGACTAATCTGGTATAAAGAGTTTCATTGTGTGTCCACGAAAACGGACATCATTTTCAGGCCCGGACTGGGAGGGCGGGGCGGGTTATTGTGCAACCGATAAATAATAGGATGTGTTAACTTCCGGGGTATGGGGGAGGTATGGTGTTATTATTAATTAATTATGATTGATAATTAATGCATTAATAAAATATTGATTATTAATTAATATGCGTCATTCATAATAATTAATCCCTTGTTCATTCGGGAACCCTCACTCAAAGAATTTTGAGAACTACATTTAAAATGAAGTGTTTTGAAGCCTTCTGGGGTGCAATTGCAGCTGCAAAACATTTTTATGTGTCAAACTTCATTCAAATGCTATCAGTATAGCACTTTTTTTATTTCCTTCTTTTTTCAGTTTGGGGGCCCGCCGAGGGCGGGGGCCTACCCGTCTGCAGACAGTCGGACACCCTGGCCAGTCCAGGCCTGATCATTTTGAGCATTTACTGTGATTTGACCATGTCTGACACCTGACAATAAAGATAATCGTTCAACCTTTGTTTGTCCTCTATTCTGTTTGTTTGCATAAATCATCTCTCTTTAAAACTCAACCACAAAGGTTGATGTGCGCGAGTTTTGAAACACCCTGTATCTTCAGGGCGTCACAAACTATGACCGACTGACTCTTTCAGAACGTCTCAGACTATTAGTGACTCTATAGAGAGCCACTCATAGAGGGCGTGTCCTGAAAGTAATGTCAGTGACTTTATTGTGACGCGGCTTGCACCTCGGAGCTCGATTGAACCGGTTAAAACTGATAGTGGGTGACGTCAGCTAAATAGCGACGCGACGCTCAGTCCAGTGTGCTCCGAGCATCCGGAGAGTGAGGACGAGCCTATCCGTGAGAATTGTTTTTGTGACCTTGTACAAGTAAAAAGTGCAGCACTTATTAGAACAAAGAGTTGCGATCAAGTTTTGCGTGAAACTTGGAAAGATCGCGAGGGAGAGTGTTTCTATGATCAAGTCGGCTTACAAAATGATGCCCTGTCAGATCGGCATGGGTTTCGGTGGCACAAGGACTTTTTGAAAGGTCGGGAAGAGGTCGATGGCGAGGGCCGCGCCGGACGGCCATACACGACCACGAGTGAGGGAACTTTTGAACTCAGATCGACAATCAAGTGATCGTTTAGTCCAGCCAGACATCGCAGAAAACTGGAGGTTGCACCACGGCAATGCTCCGGCCCACACCGCCTTTATCGACTACCTGGTTAAAGCAGGGGTGCCAACGATCCCCCAGCCCCCGTACAGCCCGGACCTAGCTGTCCCGACTTCTTTTTGTTTCCACTCCTCAAAACACCCATTAAAGGCAAGCATTTCGGGACAGTAGACGGAATCAAAAGAACTTGTACTGCGGCATTGAAGGACATTCCGGAGGAGGCCTACAGCAATGCATTCGAAAGCTGAAAGACTCGCTGGATCCGATGAATTGACGTAGAAGGAGCCTATTTTGAAGATTTTTAATCACTTGTAACGAACAATTCAATAAATGATTTTTAATCGACTTACAGACATTACTTTCAGGACAGACCCTGTTTTTCTTTATTGTGTCCTCGTGAAATTAAAGAAACAAGTGATACCAAACACCAAACAGTTGATATATAGTACACAACTGTCAATCGAAGAATACCAGATGGAAGATACTTTAAATGCGCAGAATACTGACTCAGTGTCGTGCATGTAAAACACAACGATTGCATTATGAAAGCATTATTATGATAACATAGGCCATAAGTTTTACTTAATCTACTTACACCGAGAGATCTCCATTGGCGTATGCTGATTTGATGTTGTCAACTGTTCCATTTGGCGTACTCCTGCTTCCGTAAGGATTTCCCAGGCTCTTTCCCATCAGGGGATTTTTGATGTTGTACAGTCTTTGCTGCTCCCATGACGTGTGCCTCCTCCTGACTTTTCTATATTACAACAAATTATCATAATTAATTCATGCGTACCTTTTCACAATTACTGCCATGAAAGGTACCGAATACCATTTTCTCGTGCTGATAGTATATATTTACGTGCAATAGTAAGACAGGACAATTTAGGAATCAATGTGAGGTTTGTGGCTCTATGATTATAGAATGTAAAAAAAAAGATTAAACTTCTTGTTTTTTTCATCTTGTAGTAACTTGTTTCTTTAATTAAAACAAAGTTCTCTGGGTTGTGCCAGTGCATCGAGTTTTTTTATACATCTAATATTAGATTTCATTTATACTTTTCCTTTTGATTTTCAATATTGCAAATTTAGGCTGTCTGAGACTTATTTTAGCGACTTTCTATTGTATTATAGGAGATGATACACAGAAAAAAGTTTTGTTGAGTTCAACAAAATTTATTTGATTCAACAAACATTCAGTTGTAGCCATTTCAACCGAATTAATTTGCTGGTTTAAATAAAATTTTTATTACATTAGTACAATTTTTTTTTTTTTACATTATTACAAACATTTCGTTGAATTAACAAAATTTTGTTGATTAAACAAAAATATTTCTCTCTCATAGAGCCAACCAAAATTTTGTCGAATAACGAAACGATTTTTTTTTAGTATACGATGCATTACGTAATAAAAAATGTAGGGACTTTTCGGGAAATTTAAAGATTTTTTTAAAATCGAATTTAGGGCATTTGCCAAAGAACATCTGTCAACACCTAGTTACGTACACCAACTTAAGACAATTATTCTGTATCCTACCATGATAACGAAATATTTTTCAAGATTTTAGTTTTGATTATTGCCTGTAGTTATAATTTATGATGTATATGAATGAATAAAAAACCATTACCAAAAATGCAACATAAAAATCATCTTGTTTGTCCATTAAATAAAGCAGCGATAAATTACAAATAATCTTTCAGCCATTTATGAGTTTCTTTGAACAAAATTCATTAGAACTTCTTGTTATGACTTACCTAAAACTACTTTTTCATGTTAACTGACATAATAGTCACTATTCTAAAGTACTGCACTTCCATTGTACAGCCCCCAAACGATATGTCCATCAGTCAGTTACACGTTTGTAACAACGAGAAATATTTTATTATTTTTCTAAATAGAAATAAGTTGCTTTCACGCACTTCTAAAAAAATGAATCGTTTCTGTAATGAACAAATTCACAGTTCAAGAAATCTAGCAAAGCTGTGACAGCATTTATAACTTACATAAATTACTAAAACATCAAATAAATTATTGTTATATATTTTTTAAGGTGAAAAATATTTGTAATAATTTTATTGTACAGATGTCCATATGAAACCTTAGATGTAGAAAGCTTTTTTTTGGGGGGGGCGGGGTTAAATTAAATTGTTTTGTAATTAGAAAAACAATAAGTATAACTGGTTGATAAGGGGGGGGGTTAAATTAAATTGTTTTGTAATTTGAAAAACAATAAGTATAACTGGTTGATAATTTTCATAAGCCAGTTACATGAAGGACCACCTAATAAAAATGCCTAATAAATTTAAATTAAATAACCTCCCAAATTTTGTAATGTACGGAAGCTGCTCAGTTGCTAATACGCAGCTTTTAGTAAATCGCTAAGCCTAAATTGTAGTAACTTACATGTACCATGCTTGTTTACCATCCTGCTTAGTTAAGATCCATGTAAAGCACATGCTACGGAAGCTGCTCAGTTACTGGTAAGTCGCTATTTAGCATTGCCAAGCTCAAAATTTTACGGAAGCTGCTCTCTCTAGAATGCTTGTTTACCACGCTATTTAGTTCAGATCCAAGCTTATACTACAGAAACTGTTTTTAAGACACTAAGTAGACCCGATATCACTAGCTGTATTTGATCACACGTATACTTTGTTCGACTGCTTAATACGTGAATTTTTTCCGATTTTTATTTATCCGATACACGAACTCTGGACTGTGTTCACGCGAAAATCCTCTTTGTTAAGATCGCTTTCTCAATAAATAAATAAATAAGCAAAACGAACGCAAAAAAATCAACAAAGAAAGAATTTTCGACTCACGAGCCGCATTCCTTCAAGGTATAAATTTTTGAAAAATAAAATAAAGATTTTTGAAAAGTAAAATAAAGAAATTATAGGGTTGATGCATAGTTATCAGGAGTGTTTGTAAATTTTTATTTAATTATTTAATTAAATTTTAAAAATAATTAAATTGAAAAAATAACAAAAGTAATTAATAAAAAAATATCGTACATTTTTATTAAAATATAGCACGCCAAAGAAACGCCTGATAATTATGCACCAATCCTATACAAATCTAAAAGGCCCTAACATGGCCGAGTAGATGAAACACTAGACTTGTCCTACCGCACGGCTGTCGATCTAACAGTCTGGGGTTTGGGACGGGTTTCTCCAGATGTAACGTGCACACGAGCTAGAACCCTTTAAAACGTCCTCCGACCAAACCACATCCCCCGTAGACGGATGCCCCTAGTGTAGTCTTGCTATACCACAAAACACAAAACATACTTTACAAATCTTAAGAGACCGACGTTTACCTTTTCTTGCACGAAGAACAAAGCAGAGCAATTCCCAATACGGCTCCAAGGAATATGACGCTGCTGAGAGCGATGATGGCGATTTCTGTCGTGCCCATCTGACTGATCTTCTCTTGGACGGACACCCCTTGAATGCGGACAATGTTGAAATTGTCTAGATTTGATACAATCAGTTCTGATCGTTGCTCCAAAGCACTGTAAGGAAAATTGAGTTTTATTATTAACAACGAAGAAAAATCATACTAAGGCTCTCGGCTTTATACTGTTTCTTAATAGCAACCTTTTTACAGACTGCATTCAGATCCAGACATATATTAAATTATTTTTTTTGTATATTTTGCCTTCTAATGCGTTAGTTGAAGGGTATCAGTTATTTAAATGGGGAGGTGGGGGGGGGATTATACCCCTGTGATGAAGATCACATATCTAATTTAATAATCGGCCTTTAATTTCATTTCTTTAATGTAATCTATCCAAAAGCATATATTCTAAATCATTTCTGTTCTCATTCTTCTGTCACCATGGGCACCGCCAGAATATTTTCCAAGGGGGGGGGGAGACTACTTCAGGGGGAAAAGACTACTTAAAAGTATGATTACCATGTTGAAAAGAACAAAAAAGCAAGGGGAAACACTGCATACAAAAATCCAGATGGGGCAAGTGCCCCCCTTATATTCACTTTTCCCGTAGGCATTATTCTTAATTGTTTATTTAACTCATCAGACCATTGGAGCCGTTGTGCTAAAAATAGATTATATTACGTCCGTTTGCAATCGCAACGAACATTTTTTGCTTTCCCTCTCGGCATCCTGTTGACGTTATTATTTTTGTTGCCCTGCGACATCTTTAAAATTATTTGCTCACGATTCCCTCATTTTAATTTTATTGGATTAAGTTTTGGGGTTGTTCTGGCATTGGCGTTATTTATCTCAGCCAAGTTTTTGTTCGTGCTAATTTGTAATTCTGCGCTGGCGTAATTTTTAACCCATTTATACCTAGCGTCCCTTTTTTGGGACGGCATTTTCGTTATTAGTCGAAAACGTTATTTATTTTTCCTAGCCTTTATTCTTGAGTATCGAGCCTCAACTCCGCACAATATTTTAACATGACCAAGTAAGATGTTGATATTTCGATTTTTTTGCAAAATGATTTTAAAATAAATCATTCCTTGTTCAAGAAGTTGACATCAGAAATTTATCTATTATTTCTGTTATCAGTAAAAATCGAAAAAAGTCGCAAAAATATCCAGGCACAAATGGGTTATATCATTCCACATTTTTATCACTGTCCTTGTAGGACATATTTTTATTTCGCTGAGCCTCCACCAGCCGTTGTAATGAGTTAATGTTTCAATAGTTTCTTTTAAATAAAATAATTTTAAGTATTTTAACGTCTTTATTGCAGTTAGGTGTATCGAACCTGGATTCATTCGTCACAACGCAATTTAATTAATTATCCAATAGCCAATCAAACATTATCGTTAGAGAGGGTTACTGGGGTTCCACTTGGGAGCATGGGTCATTTCTGACTATACTTTGATTATACTTTTATGGATAGTTTAAATAATAAGTGAAATATTGAGAATACATGAAAGATTTATTTTTACATTGAAGTAAAGATATGAATTAATTTTGAAGGTGAAGGGGAGGGGAGTCAAGGTAGCTCTCTAAAAATGTATGAAAATAGCTATTTTAATGATTTTATCTAGTTTCTGACTAATGATAGAAATTCTAGAAGAACTATAAGTGATATATAAACTGTTTTCAACAAAAACTATTCTTTTATAAACTGCAATAATTAACTCTGGGATTTTGAAATGCTTAAACGTATCTCAGTTAAGTTTCAAACAATGACTGTCTATACATGCGTAATGTACTGAAATTATTTAGGAGACCCTGTTCACACAGAAAGAAAGAAAAAAAAAGTCAAATATACTCTTATGTTGAAACTACTATGGGACACACATTAACGTAGGATTACTTATCATTTAGTAAGTTGTAAGGCGCCATCGAAAAATTGTGAATATAAAAAAATAATTTAATATATATGAAATACTTATTAACACGTTATTTTCTGATTTAATCCATCAGAAAATAACGTGTGTGGTAAAGAATTTTCTATTATTGAAATTTATAATGTAATGTTACCATTGCATAATGAAAACCATTAAAAGGCCAAGCTCGTGTTGTAAAGTAAAACAATTCATGCGGAATTTGAAATTCTAGATTTAAATATTCAAATCCTTCATGGTTCAGCAGAAGAAAATTGTTATTTTTCACGAGATTAAAAATAACTAGATCCGTAATCTGGAGGAGCTATTTAGAATCGCAAAAATTGCGAATTTACTTTGATAGGACGTAAATTTTGTGGCATAGTTTACAATCTCACGCGGTTTTTAATCTGTGGCTCCAAGTTTCTGACTGTCGAAAAGAAATCCTAATTAATTCTGTTAGTTGGCCTCGTTGGTTCACCCAGTTAGTTTTCTAACGGAGTGATATTGAAACTTGTATATATAGTATTTGAATATTAGAATTTTAATTTTTAATACGTAGTATTGTTATGGAGGAACATGATTCTACCTTAGCTAAAAAATAGATAGTTTTGCTATATAACGCCATTTTTAAAAGAGTACATCGACGAACTTGGCTTGCGTGACCTACAGAAACATTCCACAATGCGTTACAGCGGGAAACACAAAGCTGCATTAAATCAAAATGTTGCGTGATCGTAAAAAACATCCGACTTCTATTTTCGAACGACACACTATGCTTTTTGATAAGACAATAAGCACAAGTTTGATAATTTTACACCATTTTTCTGAGTTTGATACAATAGGAAGATAATGACAGAATCTGTAAAATTCGTTAGCATTCAAGTGACATACTTAAAATAAAAACAAAATAATGCTCTGCATTGTTAAAGGCATAAACAGACATATTATGTATGAATTTCGCTTATTTATAGCTGTTACAGAACGGGTAGGTAGACAATAACGATAGCGAATACTTAGGTAAAATATATTTGGTATAAAATTAAACATATAGAACTATATTTTTATAACTGGTTATGCGTTTTAAGTGGGTAATAATTATTTGAAGATATTTGCTTGTATTGCATATTAAATTTAATAAAGCTCAGTTATTTAAAACTGAGCCCAATGGAATTGAATAAGAATCTCCTTTTAAATTTATTTGGTAGGATGAATATTTAGTTTACTGTAAACATTCTTCTTCTAAGTTGAATTTGCTTAGAAAATTAACATTTTATTAAATACTATCAAATTAATATTTTAAAAGTATTTAAGCCTGTTGCATATTGTTATTTTAATACAGGCAAAGCTGTACAAATAAAAAATAATTTATAAAACAAAATTATCTTTCCATCACTGCCCCCCTACACCCCATACATTATTCAAATCAACTTATTGCATTGATTTTTAATGCAGTTTACCTTATTCACCAAAAATTAATAAATTTACGCGTAAGTTGCTATAAATTATACGTAGCCATTTCGATATACAAGGTTAGTTTATTGTTTTCAATTTATTTAAGAACAGAAATAAAAACTTACTTCAGAAGAACTTCTGTGTCTACTATGTCATTTGTATCTCGGTGGATAGCATAAAGGAATAAGTCAGTGCTAAAGAAAGTAAAAGAATACTCATTGATGAACTGTGCTGTTACAGTGATACATAAATATTCACACATATATTTAATAAATATTACTTAAAACCTTTATAAAAATGTTTACGAACCTTTCTCTGTCTTCATATTCTCCTTCATGATGTGGTTCAAGTTTCGCCATTTTGACATCATAGCCAGTCAAGTTGCTCAAATAACTAAAAAGATTTCAAAAAATTGTTTTATATTTTACGAATTTAAGTTCCGGTTCAACCACTCCAAATTAAAACTTTTACCACCATTACTTCAAAAAGATTAAAATGTTAAGCACAAAATATAAATAAAATGTACTCGGTTTGCAGTATCCGCTTGAAATTTCTCATAATTACATATAAAAATAAAGAAAATAATCTGCGTTACTTTAAAAATCTGAAAATCTACCCGATTCCTAATTTTCAAGAGATTTTTCGCCATTACCAGCTCCATTTTATTACCGAGATTAAAAATTTAATCATTTGCGTGACAAAAGTGTCACGAGCTTTGAAGGGAAAATCGCGATTTCAATTCGTTTAAAATAGTTTTTCTAGATTACACAGTTGAACAGTTTTTTTTTACAAATAAAATGATTTCCTCTGCATGGAACATTGAGATAAGAAGGTATGTTCCCAGCGAAACGATATCTTTCGAAAGCTAAAAGTTTTCGCACGTGTTTAGAAGAAAACGCAGTTCCGATTTCGGTGTAGTAAAAATTGAAAATGGAGTTATTTATTTTAAGTGGACAAAGATTTTATGAATTGAGTATAGCAGAATTCGTATCGATTACAGTCTACTTTAATCGATTAATAAAATAATATTTTACAAATTTTACTAAAATTCTATGATGAAATTGCATTATTATCAAATTATTTTAACATTTGATTGCTTTTACATCAATATTACTGCTATTTACTAAATTAGCATTCTCTACTCATAATCTTTTTGGAAATTGTTCCTAATCGTTATCGTATTTCATATCATTTCTAGTAATCGATTACAGATGGCCGTGTAATCGCACGAAGTCCGAGATATATTTTTGTCGAATGTTTTTTCTAGCGCTCTGCTGTAATTGCCTCCACAACGGTGATTATTGTCGTTGAACTGTCACATTTTTGTCTTTGGTTCAAACCCACGGCCAGTTTACAGAATTTCTTTAGCTAAATTCTAAAAGCTTGAACACAATTTGAGCACAGTTATCTGCGATACTCAGACTTTTACGGAGCAATTACGGGATATGAACATATGAATAGGTTAATTAGTCGACGGATAATTACGACTGCACTTGGTCATGTAAGCATCATGCGCATAAAGGATACATGTACATGTACAATCCAATTTACAGCGGGCTAACTGCTAGAAAGTACATAACTTTGAAAATGCACTCCAAATATAACCTACCTTAAAATTTTATCAACATGTTGTTCAATTGCTAGGGGTGTCCGGCCAGCGACAAACAATACCAGTTTAGTTTCAGGGAGAACGTATACCTATAAAAAAATTTTAAAAAATCATTACAAAACCCAATTTCGCTTTAATAAAACATACGCAAAGTGTATAGCACAATAAAGTAGGCCATCCACGATTCAAATGATGGAACAGGCCGTTTTATGCAATGAAGTTAAAAGGGAGTTTTTTAATGACTATGTCATTTTATCTCGCTTTTCCTTTATTGAAAATTGACCGAAAAATGTGTCCCAAAAAGCGACATAAAAATGCGGCATAATTTTACATATATTTAAATACTATTAGGTTGTAACGAAAGTTTCCCGCCACCGCAAACATCGTCAGCACACAGTTCGCGTTGGCGTATTTGCTCATATTTTGTCAAACGATTTTTGGCATTTGAAAGAAAGAGGCTTACTTTATAACACTGTGTTGTGAAATCTGTAAAAAATATAGTTATCATTAAGTATAAGGTGTCCCAAATGGAACTATCACTCTAGAGTATTAGAACCATCATTTACTTCCATTTGTTTTGCAAAAAGTCAGCTACATAATATCAACAAATTATGAGTACAGCTTTAAGTACTATTGTTGTATCATGTGGCACTGTGCAGGTTTGGTACCGAAAGTTCAAAAGCAGTTATCTAAGGAGTTAGAAGTTAGTTTTTCAGGCAGATATGGCGGAAAACTTTCGTTACAACCTGATATTAGTTCACAACAGCTTTCATCTATTGTTACAATATTTCGTAAGCTGTAGAATAGGCATCCCATGTATTTTTCTATAAAAAGGGTACAATAATAAAAATTTCAACATAGTATTACTAGGCGAAATACACGAGAGATTAAATGACATAGTCAATTAATATCGTTTTAACATGGCAATAATGAAACTAAAAAATTAGGGGGGTTCAGGGGGGGGGGAAGTGTCTGCCCCTGACGAGGCTCGAACAGCCGAGTATTTTTATTACCCGGGAATGTTGATTTTTTATTAAATCACTGAGTTGAAGTAAAAAAAGAAGGATTTCTCTCTTGTGGGAAAAAAATGTTTTGATGAATTCAACAACATTTTGTTGATTCAAGAAAATATTGTTAGCTTAAAAAAAAATTGTTAAAACTGTCTGATACTAAGAAAATATTTCGTTGAACTAACAAAAATTTCGTTGATTCAACAAAAATATGTCTTTGAAAGAGCCAACCAAAATTTTGTTGAATCCACAAAATATTTTTTTTAGTGTAGGGCAAATACTCTAGTGGAAGAGCATACTTACCAAATGATAAACCACAAAGGGAAGAGAAACCTCCCCCTTTTCACAGCTAGTCAGGAGGGCCTGATTAACACTGTCTGATACTAAAGGTGCGCTATCATTTAGAGGCCCCTCTCCTACCTATAAACCCCTCCATAATAGCACCGTGACCTAAATGTGAAGTCACTGTGACGTGCAAGACCGTCACGGGACGTCGGGAATGAGTCACAAATAAGTCGTCTTGACTGTCTAATGTTCTTCTGCGGCAACGTCACAACTTAACGTCACCATGAAGTCACACAGTGACTAGTGCACGACAACATCAGTGCAATGCGACGTTACAGAGTCTTCGCATTCACAACACTGTGGCTTAAATGTTCCACTGATTTAAAACTGAAAAAAACTTTTTTTTGAGAAATTCGCAAAATTACTTAAAATTCACAAAATCAAAAAAAGTAGCAAGAGAGTAGCAATATCGCAAAGTCATAAAATTTAGTCGCATAATGCTTTCAAATGTAGCAGAAATTGCGAAAAGTCGCATGATTTGGCAAGACGTCACAAACGATCCGTCACGTTGACGTCACAAAGAAGTCACAAGCTATTGTTACTGGCAAGTCACACTGTGACTTCCAGTTGACGTCACTTATGGTCACCAATGTGACTCAGGGACGTCTCGGCGACCTCATTGTGACGTACCGTGCTATTAGGGCTGTCTCATTCCACAAGTATAAATAAAAAATATTGTAGTTTTGAGGCTTTAGACCACGGGTTCCCTACCTTTTTTGAACTGGCGCCCCCTTTTCTAGTGAATATTTCAATACCACCCCCCTCCCACTCCAGAGAAATAAGAGCGTACATAATGCGTGGTGAAAACAAGAACTAAATAAAAAAAATTACTAATAGATGAAATATTGTTGGAATTGAAACTCTACTGAATTTCTTCTTCATTTAAAAAAGAGGAATAAAAGTTTTAGAGAGGTATCTCTTTCTCTCAACAGCGAAGTCTCATATCGAAATATGTGAATTTTCGCACACGTGATAGAAATGAGTGATTTTTAAGTCTTTTTTAGATTATATTTGGTTAATATTCCCACGCCCCTCCATGCCACATCAACGCCTCCTAATTTTATCTGGGTCTTTTACCGCCCCCTGAAAGCCTCAAACGCTCACAGGGGGGCGTTATCGCCCACGTTGGGAACCTATGCTTTAGACGTTTTTTACTATAAGCCCGGGCCTTAGGGGCCTCCGTAATCAGGCGCTGCAAGTCAGTGACTAATTGCAATATCCCATTCCCCGGCAATGAAAAAAAATCACCTTCTCAACTTCATGATACAAATGCCTCGTTCCATCAATTTTGGATTGCGACTGGCCACCTAAAGACATCAACTGTCAAAACGAACTTACGAAAACATTGGCGACTGCGGAATGTCCGTTTTCGCTCCCTTCTCTGTCCGTCGCTTTGACGTCGAAACCGTAGATTCTGCCACCGTCCAAAGCGAAGGTCACCATGGAACGCACGACTCCCGACACCGGATCTATGTGGAATTTGGTGGAGGCGTCTTCGGGCTTCCTGATAATCTCGTACCTGATCGCACTGTTGTAGCCGACATCGGAATCTTTGGCCTGAAATGAGAAGTTTTCAATCAGAAAATAAAATGCAAGAGTAATTTATAAACCATGCAGTTGTTAATCCTTTAACGCGCGGTGTCCTCGCCGTGAGGACACCCAACTCTGACGTTTTCACTTGCCAGTCACGAAGAATAGATTGGATTTCTATAAAAATAGTTGCGGGTGAGATAGCTCCACGGGAATCCTTTACATTTTAAGCACGTCATTTACCGTAAAAGAACTGTCACGATTATTTTTAACAGCACTGACATCTGCTGAAAAATGGAAGAATGCGAGAACAGCTGGATCGATTGCCCAATGCTGAAAAAAGGGCAGCCGTTGCCATCGCTCGACTTAATTACCAGCAAGATGGCAGACGATCGAAACCTTCATCGCGTGCCACAGATCTAGAGACCCCATTTTTGACGAAGCTGGCTGTGCTCGCGCACACTGTCGTCACTTGAACGTAGCCGGACTTGAACGAACGTGAACGAACGTAGCCGCAGCTGGCTGTGCCGGGCACAGCCAGCTGCGTCAAAAAAGGGGTCTCTAGATCAGTGGCACGCAATGAAGGTTTCGATCGTCCGCCATCTTGCTGGTAGTTAAGTCGAGCGATGGCAACGACTGCCCTTTTTTCAGCATTGGAAAAGGGTTGCGCCTCAAAGGGTTAAGAAAAAAATTCATCTCGTTAATTTTCAAAAAGTTAGACTTTTTATAAATTTGTATACAACCTCCGTTTAAATAGCTGGCTGTGCTCGCGCACAGCCAGCTTCGTCAAAAAAGGGGTCTCTAGATCTGTGGCACGCGATGAAGGTTTCGATCGTCCGCCATCTTGCTGGTAGTTAAGTCGAGCGATGGCAACGGCTGCCCTTTTTTCAGCATTTCGAAAGGGTTGCGCCTCAAAGTGTTAAAGATGTTCTGAAAATTCAAGATATTTCTGGCGTTGATTTTTCTTTTTTTCCGGATTGTCAAATTATAAAACAAAGAGAATTTTTTTGCTTATTACATCACTGCATATAGATGAAGTATCCCTAACTTTTTGGTAATTATTTTTAATTGGCATATTAGAAAAAAATAATGATAAAATGAGATGAAATAACTATAATGTTAAAAATCAAATGGCAAGAGAACATAAAAAACATGTAGGTAATCTGTATAAAAATAGGTAAATTGGTGTGTTCATTCAAAAATCAGTTTGCAGTTTCAAATTAGTGTTGGCAGGAGACTACGACTTATTAACAGCATTTTTAAAGAAACTGCACTACTTAATTAAATTTATACGAGAGATGTACTGTACAAGCTTGTTTCATACGATTTATTGTTCTCCGTTTAAGGCTCTAGAAGTAGGTGATGTGTGTCACCCAAAGCTGGTGTGCGTGCCATTTATGGTTTCATATGATCGCCAACGATGACACAGCGGACACTAAAAAAACTAAGATTCTGTGTTTTAGGGTTTAACATGTTATATATCTGGCCGTGGTACATGACTTCTGTGAGTAGTGTGACCACTACTTCCTCTTTAAATCATAAGATGGATGTCATTTATTTGGCTCTTTACTTACCGATATTCTTAAAACCTGATAACCAAAAGACGCCTCAAGTGGCACAGCAGCCACAATGGGACGTCCTTGCACTTCAAATACTGGAGCGTTGTCATTTTCGTCACCGACCTCTATGACCACTAAGGCTTCGTCAAATGCAAGATGGTAACTTTCAGTCGATCTGACTGGTCCTTTAAAAAAATGAAACACAAAAGAATAAGCACATTGTTAATGGGTAATAAGTATTATGCTGCGGATTACCTCAGGCCCATCCATAAACATAAATAGAGATAGCCGAGTATTTACCTGATCTGCTAATTTCTCTGCCGTATCTGTGACGACCAACGTTTTCTGCCCTTACTTTAAGTGAATAACGATCTCGTGTTTCCCTGTCTAGACTAGCTGTGACAGTAAGGCGTCCAGTATCTGCTTCCATGACAAAAAGACCTGAAATGTAATCACACCTACATTAAAGTACAAATCTTCAGACTAAGATAGTACGTTACAGCTAAGATCATCTTTTCCACAGATTGCACAGTTCAATCTATTACGGAATATCATAAGCTCAAACGCTACAACAATATGATTACACTATTCTACATTGAAACCAAGACAATACTCTGGAAACTTACCGTTATAGTCATGACCAACAATACTGTAAAGTACCGGCTTGTGAGCAATTTCGTCTGTAGCGTTAAGGTCAAGTACTACTAGTGGTGCTAATCTGTTTTCAAACACAGTTACTTCGTACAACCTGTTAGGGAACAACCTTACTCCATGACCGGTGCCGACAATGATATTAACCTAAAGGAAAGATGGATTATCAATAACGGGAAATATTAACAAACTGTCATGTATGCTAGGAGCACGGATATAGGACGATCATCGACTAGCGGCTGACAGATGAAAAAGCGTCAGCCTCTCAAAGAAAAATACTCGCTCTCCTTTTAATGATTAGCTACACAAGTGCCTTCTAGTGACGAATAGTGATGCAATCTACTGCGAACTAACGCATGTGAATAGCATAAATTTACGACGACAATGAATGAATGATTACGATGGAAACTTACGAGATGATTACGACTCACAGCGCCATCTTACAGGCACACATTTATACAGCTCTTTTAAAATACGTCAATGATCCTCCTATATCCAAGTCCATGACTAGGCGTAACTGTTAAATTTTGACTTCTACATATAGATGGCGTGCCAAAAAAATGCAGTGAATAATTAATTGAGAGCTTTTTCACTTTTATTATTAGTAGTAATTTCAAATAAATTTGCCTAATTTTCAATATTTATTTTATTACTAATAATATCTTGGCACTTGTTGATCAGGCATTCGCCATACAAAAGTCCGAAGTTACCCAGTAGTTGGCAGTGTTACCAGCTATAAAGAGACGGACAAGTTTACACCCGGGCCCAAGACAGAAATGGAACTTGGACCCAAGTCGTGAAAGAATCGTTCTTTAGTTACTGCAACACCTGAACGGCACTTTCATTTAAATTAAAGTGATTAAATGTATGAATGTACGCTTCCTCTTAAATCACCTCTATCGGGTTAAAATTTTAAAGCATATGCAAAAATATACATGATTACAAATTTTAGTGAATTTAAAAACTTAAAATCAATCATTTGTTGGATTTCTAGCGATTTCCTGGAAATTGCAACGTTTATAAGAATCATCGATTGATTAAACATGATAAATATTTTTTTTGTAAGGAGCAAGATCAATTTTAGGAGACTTACTTCAGCAGTATCAGATTTTGGTGGGTCGCTGTCTACAGAAGCCTCGACAAGCAACCTGTAATGACTTTGCTGCACGCTGTCTAACGCCTTCACCAACCTAATGTCACCTGTACTCTTGTCGACATCAAAAGCGTCTAGTTCATCAGAATCTTGCAAAGGAGAAAAGAATATTACATTTAATAAATATTGCAGTAATATATTTGCACATACCGACAAGCTAGTTTACATAGGTTGTGAGAATTTATAGGTATTGTTACGAATTTTTGGGTCTTTCTGTCCTTTACGGTTAGTTTAAAATTCGTATTCTACGCGTCAAATAATTTAAATTTGTATTTTATTGCATCAAAATCGGTTAACTAACGCAAGATAGGGAGTGTTGTTTTCCCCCCATTGCTTAACACAGGATTTTCTCGAAATCTCGAGAAATATTAATGCTCAGCTTAGCTAACTTCACTTTTGGGGACTTATTTTTGGCGCCCATTTTGGCAGTATTTCGCAAAAAATCGCCAAGCTTGGTGACATTTCGGACATTTGGCGCAATTTTTCCCAATGGGGGCTGACTTCACTTTTGTGGACTTATTTTTGGCGCCAACTTTGGCGTTCTTTCGCCAAAAAGTCGCAAAGCTTGGCGAAATTTCTGACATTTGGAACGATTTTTCCAATGGGGGCTGTCAAGTTTGTTTGCTTGCAGTAGTATTACGCATTAGCCTTGCATTACTCATTAACATTTCCATGACGCAACGGAAATTCGCGTATGGTCGAGACCTTTCAAACGATAGAATTTTCTTAAATGTACGCCAGATGGCAACAAAAGGTATAAAGAGGGCAGAGAGCCTGGAAGATCGAGTTTAGTGTGCTCTGCCTGCCGCTACAAGCAGACGTCCGTTCTGCTGAGAGCAAACGGCTCTGTATTGGCGCTTATAGAAGCAATATTTTGCTTGTTTTTGAATGCTGTTAGTGAATACTTTATTATTTTATGCTGAGGAATAGATGTCAGTTTTCCTCGAGTATTTCTACTGAATTTTAGTCTGTGGAAGAGTTTTATTTTGTGTGTGGAATACGGCATCTGAGAAAGCTTCGGTTCTATGCTGACTGTCATAAGTCATTGTTTATTAAGTCTTGTGATTTGTGTGCAGCAGATTGTTCGACAATGTTCTAGAAACAATAAAGTTCGTGTTCCATACTGACAAGTGGACTGTTTACTAGAACTTTCTACATACAATGGACTTTTAAACGACGAACCTGGGAACTAAGCAGAGTTTTCTGCTGCAATATTTATGAAAATAGAGAAAGGCATATTAGTAATATTATTTAAATCAGGCGGATATAGCTCATGTACTTGCACCCGTTATATTCATCCTCAAAATGGGCTAATTTAGAACTTGTTCATAACTACAACGCTGAGTTACTTACTGAGCAATGAATACTTGAAGTCTCCTTTTCCAGCATCCAGTTTAAACACTGTTTCACCAGGTTGGCGACTTTCGGCCACTTCTATTGTGTACACTGCTTTTGAGAACTCAGGCACAGCATCATTTGTGTCAGCTACGGTAACCCACAGCTTGGCGGTGGAGCTCAAGCTGGGATTACCTTGGTCGTAAGCTACGACTGTCATGTTGTAAAACGCTTGCTTTTCGTAGTCCAGCGTGGACAGTGTCCATACGGTACCATCTGAAATTATAAATGTAAGTAGTCATAAGCTGAGACTATCGTAACATCATTTTAAATTACTACCCAGATAGGAAGTTATCGTAAAAGATGCTTGCTTATTGATAACATTTAGTTTCTCTTCACTTGATTCATTTGCATTTTTAATAGTAATTTTATGTTTACTATTTGAAATCGTAAAAACGCATTATTAGTGTTCTCTTATTTAATTTTTGTTATTTATTTATTATTTTGAGTCCCTAACTATTTATCGTTCAAAATACAAGGTTTTTTTTCCCGAAAGAATATCATTGAAGCACTTAAGTTTCTTTTGAAAAAAAAATACAGGGTATCCACCATTGTCAGGAAACAAAAATGGTATCATTAGTAGCCCCACAAACGTAAAAATGTTACCTAAAAAGTGTGCTTTTTCTTAATTTTAATAGCCACTTCAATAAATAGTACACCATAAACAATAGCACTTTCTTGAAAGTTTAGTTCAAAAATATACTTTTGACATCGTAACATTAAAAAAAAATCGCTATAGGAATTAATGAAAATATTTTTTCTATTTACTGGTTCGGCTCAAAAAATATTTTTTACTGTCTCACATATACAATCACACTCTCATACATCGTACACTGATTAAATAAGGATAACATTACAAGATAAGTAAAAAAAAATATGAACATTGAACAAACAAATTTTAAAAAAAATCTTGATTATATTTTTGAATTCTCTCACACACATAATTCTTTTAACCAATACGAAAAAAAAAATTAAAAATCATAATGATTAAATCACTTTGTTTCCCTAGAAAGCTATGACATGCAAATAGACATTTCTAGGGTAGTTTAGAAGTCACTCTCGTAGCAGATAAAGCTTGCGAAAAAAATAGCGATAACAAGGAACAAAACTTGTCTTTTCCAGCCATCAAATTAGTTACCTGGATTAAAGGAAAAAGTCGACAAATATTTTAAAATGGTAAGAAAATGGCATTTGTTAACAAAAAAAAAAATTCAAGTTATCTAATCTTAAATTTAATTGCAAAAGTCGCCTTTTTACTTGCTGGTAGACACGCTCTACATAATATTTGAATTGGCATAAAATACAATTATATTAGACATGTGAAGAGATACAAAATGATTCTTGATAAAATATACAGTAGAAGTTTGTAAGCAATAAACCTACATGTCTGATACAACTCCAAAAGGAATAAATTTAGACATTTTTTACAAAGGCGATATTCATTACAGAAAATATTGCATGTTTAATTTATTTTCCTGGCTGTTTCATGGCTTTTATAGTTAGACCTTTTCTGATTTCACATACTAGATTTTTTAAAGTCACTAGTGCAAGTTGATTCTTGGAAAGCTCTTCAAAATTTGTGTCATTAAAAATTAGCCCTTAAAGCTTAACTACATTAATGAAAGTAAATTACTTGAATAAGTTTCTCTTTTTTTTTATAAATACCGCCCATGTTTGAAAAAGAATGTTTCCCTTACATTTCAGTGTTTTGCAAGAGCTAGATAATATCTAGTACACGTTTACTTACCTTTACTGTCAATATAGAATTTGTTGTTATGTCCAGTTCCGAGTTTGTAAAAGACCAAACCATTAGGGCCAGAGTCGGAGTCATATGCCGTGATTTGAGTCACCTGGGAAAATAAGGATCTGTTGTCAAAACTTCAAATTCACTTAAACAAAATGCACCACAGCGTATCAAAATTATCTATTGAAAATTTAATTCGTAATACATTTATCGTAAAAAGCAACATTGGTTCAATACAATCTGTTCTATATCGAAATATTGATACAGCCCCTAAATATTACAAACTTGCTCCATTTCCATCACTCAACAATGAAACTTTACGCTTGGAAAAAATAAAATTCTGTTTTGAATGTTAAAATAAAATCAAAAGTCTCCCATAAAAATTTGTAGTGAGAAAAGCTCATAGAAAAAATTTGTAGATATACTCTCAAAAAATGAAACAATGAGAAAAAGATGAGAAAGCATTTATGCAGAACTATATATAAAAACGTGTTATTTTTCAAGAGCTCAAACTTATAATTCCACTGTCTCCCACCACAATGTCCCAAACATACAATAGAACCGTTACGAAGGTCGTTCGTTCTACAGCAGCTCAAACTTACCATAGAACAATCATGAATGTTGTTATTCAGCAGCTCAAACTTACGACAGAACTTTCACGAAGGACGTTCTATAACAGCTCAACCTTACCACAGAGCTGTCACGAATGTCTTTCTTGAGCAGCTCAAACTTACGATAGAACTGTCGCGAAGGCCGCTCTATAGCAGCTCAACTTGTGATAGAGCTTTCTCTCGGGATTTTTCTAAAACAGTTGTATGATACAGCTGTCGTCCGGACTTTTTCTACAACTGTCGTTTGATATGATACAGCTGTGGTTTGGATTATTTTTGGGGGAAGATTGTACCCTGCATACAATAAAAGCTTACCTTCTGACCAGGATCCAAGTTTTCTTGTACATGCGCCAGATAAGGATCTGTATAAAATCTCGGTGGCTCATCATTGACATCGATGACTTCTATGATGACGTCTGATGTTGAGTTGAGTTGAGGTTCACCGAAGTCGTTCGCCTAAAATATTGTTTATTACTTTAGTTAAAGTTGAATAATTAGATTCAAATTGTCGGCTACAGCAGATTCAATTGTTTTTTCTTGTTTGTCTTACCTTTTTACTGATGACCTGTTTGTACATGTTTTATTCACGAACGTATAATTAACGTTAAAGCGGTGTGGCGTCAAAATTATTTTAAACTTTAATGAACCAAACATTTAAAAATATACTGAAAATTGCACTTCACAGGTAGTCAAATATCTTACTGAAAACTAGTTAATGAGTTTTTCCAATGCAAGTCCTACGTTTTCCAAGTAGCAGCAAATAAACACTCAGTGAAGGCTAAGAAAAGTAATCATTAATTCAAATTTTAAGCGAAAGCATTTAATTATAGCTAAGAACTCCCAAGTGCTGGTAGTGAATGTTATTTTGCTTTTCAGAAGTATTTAACTATATATGTTTCAAAATTAATATTGCTTAATAGTGATGAAAAGTGGTATATATTTTTACATTTAATATGTTAAATCTTAGCTTAAGCTGCAAAGTAATTCATCCTTACCAAAACTTGGAATTTGTATGAGCCTTTAGTTTCTCTGTCTATGACACCTTGAGCAAACAGTTCTCCAGTTTTGCTGTCTACCGTGAAAGGGAATTCTGTAAGAAAACAAATATCAGAAACGTTTACAATATAACAGGAGTGGTTTATGATACAGTCGACTGGATTAATGGCTCAAGGTCATACTCACTCTGTTCGAAAGTCGTGGTCACCAAGGAGTACTCGATCTGCCCGTTTGTCCCCGTGTCTTCGTCGACAGCCTTGAGCAATCCGAGGAGCTTCTTGTTTCCAGTGTAGTTTCCCTCTTTCACTTTGAAAATATACTCGAAACGGGAGAATGTCGGTTTATGGTCATTCACGTCCACCACCGTTATGTTGACAACCGTAGAGGATGCCAACCCTTTGCCGTCGGCTGCCGACACGTTCAGCAAGTATACTGTTCCGGGTTTCAGAGTACTTACGACGTAAATCTCTCCTGTGGTAAGAAAGAGAAAGTGTATTGGTATTTATAGGCATCTGGATTATGGTTTGTTTAGGAAAGGCTAGAGACACCAAAAGCTTAATTAACTCTCTAATCTGACTCTTAAAAAGGATAGAGTCTAAATCCAGCATTTTGGATTACCTAAGGACGTCGAAAGTCCGACATAGTCTCTGGATTACTTAATATCATATCTCTCCGAGGTTTATAGGATGTCCCGTAAGTATCCAAATTTTCTACTGGTATATACTTACATTATGTCTTTATCAAACACTTCTTTGATGATCGTCCGTAGACTGTCATTAAGACTACATTTTTTTCTTAAAATATATACAAGGTAGACGTCAACAGTATTTTTTCCCCATTTTGGGTTTTGTGGGACGATTATCGGATGTCTGGAGGACCTGCGTTGTTAAATGAGTTTTAAGTAATTCAAATAAGTAAAAGTGATAGGCTTTCTAAATAGATACAATACCGGATTGTTTACATATTTTATGGCTATCCTTCTTTTATAAGTTAATTCCCTATTAGAATCTTGATATCTTGAGAAAGAAATTTCCAATGCATTCTACTACAAGACAATTTTATGACTACTAACTAGAAAAAAATCTTCTAAATTGTTTTAGAGTTCCTGGACCAATTTTACAAACTGCTTACATATTGTGTGATTTAGCTTTTAAAAGAACAGTCGTAAAAGAAAAGATAAAAAATACAATTCTAACCTGTAGCTCTGTCTATCCTGACATCTCCCTTATCTCCAGCCGTGATGATGTACTCCACCTTTGAGTTCGGTCCTTTGGCATCGGCATCCAAAGCGTTGACTTCGGCAATCTTCGAGCCTGGTCGGGCAGTTTCGGGCAGCATCACTCGGAGAGGACCGTGCTGGAATACCGGTGCGTTGTCGTTCTCGTCAGCAACATTGATGGTGAGATAGGTAGAGGAACTGAGGTTGCCCATATCAGTTGCTGTGACCTACAACATGTAAAATTCAACCGTTTTAGAAGTAGTTCATCACAAAATGAAAGACGAAGGTATGGAATTTGACATTATTGCATTCAATATGCTCATCATTTTGACGATAACAAAGGTTTTGAAATTGATAGCAGTTTGTATACGACAGTTTTCCTAAAATGGTAGATGCTATTAATTACTGTTCTCTTTGAACGTAGCTGTTGAAAGACTCAGTGGTATTTTGAACTAAAAAATCCATCTTTTGAAAATGCTGATAGTATTTTGCATAATTTGCCTATCATAGGAAGGAAAGAGCCTATTAAATGATATTTGAGAGTTTCATAACAAAAAGAAATTTCCCGATGGTGTATGCGGCTGATCAGCCACACAGTGATGTAAAAAATTAGACGAATACAAATGGTTCTGACGTTTCAAAATAAAAGTGCTACACCAGTAATATTAAAAAATAATTCTAGTGTTTTTATACTTTACTTAACTATATATTTTTTAACATTTTTCTCCAAACCATACATCCTTTTTACGAGAGCTTACTCGCATACGTTCCCGCACAAAATAAAGATTTGTGGAACATGCTCAAAAATTTAAGAATGTATTCACCTGAAGATCATATCTCTCTTTTCTTTCACGATCTAGGGTGATGATAGGATCAGGAGAGTTAAAAATAACTTGGCCACTGTCCAGTATTTTGAAGATTTCACTGCCCACACCACTCAGAGAATAAGTCACTACGGAGTTGTTGCCGCTGTCATTGTCTATTGCTGATATGGGTGGTTCCTGAAATTGAGAAATAGTGTAAACGTTAAAAACTAAAATGAAGTTGGTAATTCAATGAAAAAGGCCTGTTTAACCCTAACAGAGCTATGACTGGAATGTGACGTCAGCAAGGTAATCGAAGCGCTTCCGAAATTTTGCCTTAACATTGATGACGCAAGAAATCGCAAAGTGAATTATTGAACTGTAAAGTAATCATTTTTTTAATTATATTTCGAAAAAAACAGGCAACTCGCCTCAGTGATATCTCGGTGAAGTCACGAACAAATAGTCATAGACAAGCCACACTGTGACTTCTAGTTGGCGTCACATATGGGTCACAAGTGTGGCACACTTGGAAATTACTGCGTTGTCACCAGTACTTTCAGTGCTCTTAGGAAATAGTTCCATGCTGAAAAGTTATTTCCAATACTGAACTTTTAGGCATCAACATTAATCAAATGAATCTATCATCGCAATAGACAAGGTTTCGGTTGCGTAGCATGTATGTAATACTGAAACATATGTAAGTTTCTCGTAAGCCATCCATTTCTTATTGGAACTTTCAAGAAAGTTTCAACAACCTTTCAACGTAACCTTTCAACCTCGAACATAAGAAAACATTCAGAACAAGAAAGTTATGTTGCAAAACTATGGCATAGTGTTTTCAATAACGGCGCCTAATTCCTGAAATAATACTTAAACATGAAGTAAAGTAAAGGTTATCAGTGTACTTACAACATTGACAGGCGTTCCGGATGGTGCATTCTCGTTGATGCTTCCCGTGTATGAGTGTTGGAAGGAAGGTATTTCGTCATTCACGTCCAAAACTTCTACAGTTACTTGACAGACAGTCTGGAATATAAATGAATTGTATAAGTACATATATTTTGCCAAGAACACTTCAGTCTATGAATCGAAAGATGTGTTTTAGGAAAATTAGTTTCTGTACCTGTTCGCGCAATGGTACAACAGCGTATTTTGCTCGGGCTGACCGACTGACGCAGGGTGAAAATCCGAGACCCTCTATAAAATGGTATTTGGGTTTTTTTTGTGAACAAAGCATGTTTATAAGGAACATTTGACGATTATAATGATAATAGGCGATAGAAATAGGTACCCAATTTCTCCGCGTTATTATCATACGCATCGCAATATTGCATGTGTCATCATTTGCGTGTATCAAACCGGTTTTTTCTGAAAATGGTACGATTTCGCTGAAAGTTATTAAAATGTATTTCCCTCGAAATCAATTCAGGTAAATTTTCTCAATGCTTTAATAAAGTAGAAAGATGCAGCTGATTAACAATTACTTTTCAATTTCTTTAAAAATAAATATTCCACTATTTTAAATATCTCAAAAACCAGCTAACTAACGTATTCATTTGAAACGAGATTTTTTCGTAAAATAAATTTCCCTTCTATTAGATGACGAACTTTTTGAATTTTTTTTTCTAATGGCCGGCTTCTGCCTTGAAGGCTTTGGTCACAACAGGCCAGAACTGTTGGTCTCTTTATTACGGGGGCACCTAGTAGGTTGACCAACGTCCCCCTCTATGAAGGGACGGACATGACAACCACGCCCAGTCGGGGATAGAACTCCGGCCACCGGGAGTTGAACCCGAAACCGGGTACGGTGCTTTACCCACCTATACAACTCGGTCAGCAACCCCCTTTTTAAAAAATAATGAGTGGAATTTTTATTGTAAATCTTTTACAGAGCACTTATTATATCCCTTATTATTATTCGTTTATTGTATACATTATCAGCTACTGTAATTTACATAACTTATACCTATCTCCAGAAATTTAAAACACACTCTGAAGAACATTCAAATGAAAGTGTTCTTAAAATCCTTTCAAAGAAATAATAGAATCCTGATTATTAAATTTTCGTAAATGGTACGCAACAATTTGAACTTAAAATTGTTAATATTTACTATGCACATTATATTATCAAACTTTTATGCGTACAATTGTGGAAACAGTAACTTAAAAGGATTTAGCAAAGCAGACACTGAGTAATTATTTTAATCAGATACCACAAATTCAACAATTGAACAGCGCCGTGACAAAGGAGGGTGCCAAAGAAAAAAAAAATTGAAAAATTTGCTTCAAAAAGAGGTAGTTCTAACCAGGATTGCCAGACTATCTTTTTAAAGGCTTATAATTTGATGAATTTGCCCTGAAAGAAGTGCTAATCTGGCAATCTGCTTCTTGGGTTAGGTTTCACTCTTCCATCTTTGGATTTATGGTTTCACATGAAACCTTACCCAAGAAGAAATGTTTCCAGATTGGCCTTTTCTTAAGCCAAATCCATCATATTTGGCATTAAAAAGAGCCAATCTGGCAACCCTGGTTTCAACTAGTCCAGTTTGCAGAAAACTTAGGAAACGTTTGTGGTGTCAACTCAAACCAATGAAAAGGTAGCTTTCATCTCTTGTGTAACACAAGAACTAACGATTGGAACTACATTCTTTCGGTACCAAACAAGATTTTTTTTACCGCAAGATAGTACATGTAACCCCAAACACACCTAGGCTGTAGCTATCTCTTTTGCGGCAGCAAACCCGTCAATTGCTGCATATTATTGGGTTGTTCGGAAAGTCATTTCACTGTTCAAGAACATGAAGAACCCATATGGCCAGCTTTGAGGCGTTCCAAATGATCATGAATGGTCAACGATCAATTTAATCTTTCAGTCATCTCGCGAGTTGTTATTCGCAAGTTTCCATCAATGAATGCCTTTATTGTGTCTTCATCAGCTTCCACTGACCTTCCAGAACGTGGTGCGACCTCAACATCCAAATTGCCGGATCAAAATTTTGAAAACCAGTTTTAGCACTGGCGTTTTCTGAATACATCTTCTCCATACACAATGGATAATTTTTTTTTTTTACTTTCTTAAACAGTACTCTTACTTTTTTGGTAGAGAAAAAGCAAAACATGTCGAAAATGACGCTCTTCAGTCTCCATATTTGAAAGTGTACCAACGAAAAACCACTTGCGAATCAATCAATCGAACTTTTTTCGCAAGCAAGCTTGCTATATAAGCTGTCAAAGTATGTAATGATTAGGCGGCTTAAGTGTGAAGTTGGCTGTGGAAAAATACAATTAAATTCTCTGTTGGGAAAGAACAAAATTATTTCCTGAACAACCCAATATATGAGCAGTTTAAGCGTGAATTACTTTCAGTTTCTGAGAATACATCTTCACAGAATTTACGATAGCTTATAGCACGCTGGAAAAGAATTTGTGAACAAAGCACAGTCACTGAAACAATGCGAAACGAGTTGATACTCACGACTTTAGTAGAGGGCTTCTTTTCTTCCAACATGACAGTGAATGAGTGCAAGCTTCTTTTTTCTCGATCCAATCCAGTTTTGGTGAAAATCTTTCCCTCCTACAGGGGAAAAAAATGCATAATGATAAGAAGTTCAACGCTAAACACAGTAAGTCAAGTCAGAAAAAGAAGTCTTTCGGATATAAAGACATAAAAAATATCTGGTTTTTGAGAATTTCAACTTTCATATAGAAGCATTTGTTTCATTCTTCTTGAATCAAAACAACTGGTGGATAACTATTTACTAAAAGAAATGGCCATGTTTCTTTTTTTTCTCAGTTTTTTGTTTTTTTTTTATAAAGTAATTTATTTCGTATAAAAAAAGAAGAAGTGTAATCACAAAAATTTCGGCATTCAAATTTTCACGGAACTATACATTTTGATCGTATCTCAACTTACTTATAGAAGTTTTCGAGGCTGACGAGGTATACAGGCTAAGGTGCTTAAATTTTGGGCACACCTCGTTGCACCCAGAGAGTCATGTGACATAGAGGGTGTGACCATTTCAGTCCGAGATAACCAGGGTACGATGGTAACCTCCTACATCACATGACTCTTAGAATGCAAAAGAGGGTGACCAAAATGGCTGCACCGCAGCCTCCATTTCTCAACAGCCACGACAAGTTTCTGCGTAACGCACGTACATAGTCGTATGTACGTGCGATCCAGTTTCGGAGTTGACTAAACAACTATCATCCACAGAATGTGGAAATTTTGTATTCAGGTCTGTATTAGCATCTTTCTGTGCACCTCTTTTTTGACAGCAGTCTACTGAGTAATTTATTTACTGTGCTATCCGAAAGGCTTTCATTTCATTAAAGTCTATGGATTGCTTTCTAAATCCGCTATTTCGGTCAAGCCCGAAAAAAATGTCGAAGCTTTGGCAAACATCGCAAAATTTCGAACTAAAATTAATTTTCCAAAACTAAACCCAGAATATCGACATCCCTTGGAGAGAAATCACCAGACTTGGTGAAGTATCCTATCTTGCTTTCAAGTGAAATAAGCTAAAATGAAATGCTTCGGAAATTCATGTAGTTTAGTGGACGTCCAAGAAGTCATGTGGTGTCCACATCGGACTTATTTTGGGCAAATCCACCTTCTTCAAGCGGGCAAAGAAGATAGAGAAAGTAAATAATCATGTCGGAAAAAGTATTTTCCACTAGCCGCCTCCGGCGACCAGTTTGTTCGCCATCGTAATAAATCTTGTTCGGAGAGAATCCTCTTCCTCACTGGCTCCCTTGGCACTGAAATATCTCAGATTCTGAATGGAATTTAAAATTAAGATGGTTACAAACAGGAGCGGCCCTAGGGTAAGTGGCGCCCACTGCTGATGTAAAAAAGACGCCCCCTTTTATGTTCTACTTAGTTTTTGAGTTCGAAATGACGCCCCTTCGAAGCCGGTGCCCAGATGTGATGCTTACCGTGTCGTCCCGCCCCTGGTTACAAAAATAAGATTGTTAAATGATAAAAACTTACAAAAAGGTACAAATTATTTTCGTCCTATATTAATTCTGAGAGCTTCTGGTTATATTAGCCTTTATCAACATTGGAAAGGAAAAAAAGTAAGAAAATCTGAAACAGTTTCAGATTTTAAATACGCACTAAAGCGCTATGTATTAAAAGCGTATTGTAATCCATGGTTCTTCCCTATTTTCTTTTCTTATTCCATTAAGTTGGAAAGTATACCGTTATTGATAAGTGCAATTAAACACAATTAAAATTAATATTTCTAACATCCTTTTTCTGGATGTAATACATTAGAAATTGATGAAAAACCTGAGCAGAAAAATGCACAATTCGAACTGAAATAAAGTTCAAGTACTCATTCAGGTGTATTCATAATTCAAGTAGCAGAAGCAGACGATAAATAGCGCTTGGCACTAGAATCACGACTCCTCAAAATCGCATATCAATCATTTTATTTCATGCCAAATTAAAAAGTTGCACGTTTTAGTCTCTGAAAATTTCCAAATCCTATTTTTCTTTTGAGTATAAAACATTTTATTCCTGCTCTGATTTCACATGCACACGATACTTTAATTAAAAAATAACCTTACAAATAATTTAATCTAAAAAAATCGTTATTCTTTTATTTTTACTTCCAGAGTCTGAATCATTTAATAAACTTGCCAAATATGGCAACCTAGACAGCTAAATTCTCCCTCTTTTCCACTGCAGGGTTACAATTACGAAATGGTAAAGAGCAAAAATTAGCCTCTTGCGACACATTTTTGTATCGATATCTCTTAAAATTATTCGAATTTCGAAAAAATCACTTCGAGGTATGTCGGGACCCGTCCTGGAGAATTTCCATACAAAATTTGGTAGGTCTACGAGCACCCGTCTGGGAGCTACGCGAGACACAGACAAACTGACTAACTAACGGACAGTTTACACTTTGCTTTATTTATATAGATGATGTCCGAGAAAAGAGCATATTACGAAAATCGTTTTTCTTCTCTTTCGATCGAAAAAAAAAATTAAAATAATAATAATAATAATAATAATAATAATAGTAATAGTAATGATAAGCAGCCGTAATTTCTCGATGCGAACGAGAAAAACTGAAAAAAACACGTCAATTTACTGGCAAAGAACGTAAATACGCATAAAATTCTGATGATGACACGCACTTTGGTAATATTGAATAGATTCTTGACGTCATTGTTGACGATGTTGTACTGCATCATGCTGTTGCTTCGGTACATCCGTTCTTTCAGTTCGACTTGCCCGACGAACGCACCGGCAATATTCTCAGGTATTGCAAACCGGAAGTGCTGCTTGTCGAAGAGTGGGTCCCTTTCTTCTGCCTCACGTATAAACAGCTTCAGTGTAGTCTAGAACAAAACGAAGAAAAAATGTTTTGAAAGAAGCCATAATATATGTTTTGCAGCCCTGGAGTATAAACTTAATGGGGGGGGAGAGGTTATGTTATTTTTATTACTAATTAGTTAAAAGTATGTACAGTGGTCGCGGTTTATTCCGGTCATATCGGGACGGATTGAAATTTACCGGAATAACCGAAATAAACGGCGTTACCAAAAGTAAAAGTGAGCAAATTTAAGAAAAAAATCAATAAATTAAATCATAAATATGAACTATATTAGTCAATAATTTAACGTATGCACACATTTATTAAGAAGTGAAAAATTTCATATGCACATTTGTTTATTTTTTTCAAAATTACTTCTTGGAGGAAATTCGAAATTGAGGGCTGTTATAGGGGCATAGTAAATTTAATCTCTTAATTGTTGAAAAGAGGTGATGCAATCGTTTACATTGTTATCCTCAAATGCTCTACGTAAAAAGTGTGTAGCGTTCAACAAATCTACTCATGGGACACGTGACTGATTCGGGTGCACATCATCGTCGTCATCATCATCATCAAATGTGTCATTGGCTAAGGGTGTAGAATTGATCATTATTTTTATTAAAATTCTGTTAAGTGTATTCACAATTGTTTTGATTGAATGACCGTAACACCTCCACTCAAATATGAGTCATCTTTGACTAGTTTTCACTTCTCCATAAAAGCTAAATTCGTCGAAATTTTGATAATCACCAAAGTCTATCTGACGGGATAAAGAGGCACTCACTATCGAAGTAACCGGTGGAAAACCAGTGCAATTTGGCTATTTCGTTCTGTTTATGCCGAATTTCACTGGAATAACAGGCTCAGCGGATAAACCACTGACCGAAATAAGTGGCGAACACTGTATTACTTAATATGTTTTCGTTCGTTATACGGTCATAGAATAGTTCAATAATGCAAAAGCCCATGACAGTACAAAATACTTACAGCTGCCTTCCACAGACCATCAGAAGCCTCCACAATAATACTGTATTCTCTGTTTTCAGACACGTCTAATGCCCTGGAAACATTAACGGCTCCAGTGAACGGATCGATGAAGAAAGGAACTGCAAATAAAAATATTTCTGTCAAGTTTTACAAGTATAACACATCATTTTCAATATAAATAACGATGAAAAGCATGTTGGATGAGTTGCAACATCGTATATTGCTTTCCAAAGTCTCAATCAACAGAATCACTAGTCCAGTCTTAACCCTTTATATCACAACAACTGAAATTTTAAAAATTCGGTCATTGTAATTTGCGCAAGAACAGATTATAAATATACTGAAAGTTTTATTTTCCTAGTTTAGTAATTCATGAAAAATTCATTGACCAAAATGTGTTGGTTGTAGAGTTTAATAAAACGGTTATTTTTATTTCTGTATTACTTGGAAATGTAGCTGTAGTATACCAAAGTGTTCCTGTTGTGTTTGTGAACAGTTTAAGTTGAGAACGTTTAAAAAAAAATTATTTAACATTCTTGAAAGACTGACCTACGAAACAACACTAGTACTGAAACAAACAATAGTGTGAAAGCAGAAGGATAAAATACAGTTTCATATTACAAAATAAATATCACAAACTTTTCAGAATATTTAAAAATTATTTAATGCTCGCGTTATTCTAAAAAAAAACACTCATGCAAGTACTTTTAATACACCATGATTAACTCGTGCAACTTTAATTGGTATGACACATTACTCACTGGTAGTTTTAAACGCAGATTACACTTTTGACAATTCAGTAAGCGAACCAATTTCGTTATACTTACCATTTCTGGTTCTAGAACCAAACGCATACTTCATGTTGGTGTTGTATTCAGCATCCTCGTCTTTCGCCGTTAGAGTAGTCACCAAACTGCCCACTGGCTCGCTCTCCGAGACGAACTCGTAGTATATATCTTTGGCGAACTCAGGAGGGCTGTCATTGATGTCTTGAATTACTACTGCCACCTGAGGGATGGAAAAGATTTGTGATTGTGATTGTGTGTGGTTACGGCAACGCTACACTAGGGCGATCTGCCAAGGGGATAGTGCCTTAGTAGGAGGACTTTCTAAGGGGTTCTAACGAGTATTCAAGTTATATCTGGAGAAAACCTACCAAAACTCCAGACCGTTAGACCGACAGCCGCGCGATGGGACCCGAACCCGGGACCTTAACACTTCGGCTATCTACCATTTTCAGTGGCATAACCACTGTGCCATGGTGAGGCAGGGATGGAAAAGAACATTGTAAAATGCAATGCTACTTTACTACCGACATAAGTGGTCGCAATAACGTAGAATCCACACAAATTCGAACAAAGCAACCCTTTTTGATCTAAATCGGCGCATAAAATAAAAACCAACGTTTTGTTAGGGTAAATGCTTCTTTATTACTATGCACAGTAAGGGTTACTCTCTAAGAGGTCATTTACGAATTAAAACAAAATCAATGTTTCACAATTTTGCTTGTAACACATCTTTTTTTTTCAAATTTAAGATGAGAATATCAAAAACTGTCAAAATGGAAAGTTTAATCGATTTCAACGAAAAGTCAGTTAGTTGCAAAGCACTGAAAATAGAGAGATTTATTTATGAAAAAGAAGTTATTTTTTCCTAAATAAAAGTTATATTTTTTGTTTGTTTTGTTTATTAAAAAAAATACTAGAATTTCGAAGATTAATAAAACTTTTTTATGCAATACTTTTTTTATTTTCATAATAACTATGCATTGCTAAATCATATTTTTTAGAACTCTGGAATTTATGTAAATGTTATTACTACACTCGAAGACCTTGTTTATATTTTTATTCTGAGTTTTTCATTCGGTTCAAAATCATCGAGAATATTTTCTCTTTACATTCTGACAAGCTGTGGCATAAAAAGAAGAACTCACCGAAAATCGAACCTTAAAACATTGAATCTTGGTCACATTCAGATGCATATTAGCAACAAGCTTAGGTTGCTTAATCGCTCAGGTTCGCTCAGGTGACTCTTCTACCGGGCCTGCTTCTGCACTCCGATGAGTCATCCAAAGAGGCCTCGCTTATTGGTTCCAGCATTTAGATGCGTCGTCTAACGGCCAAATCTAACCAATAAGAAACGTCCGTAGGCCTCTTTAGATGACTCATCGCAGTGCAGAAGCAGGCCCGGTAGAAGATTTACGATGGCCCCGGCTCAGCCTTCCTCCTAAAACAAAGAAATTTTGGGAGCTGGGGAGGTGCGCGTATGATGAAATCGATTTCAAAGAAGAACACAAAACCGCTGATGATTTAAAGAAAAAATTAGAGTTAAGGAAATGCACAGGTAATGGATTATGTACAAAACGTCTCTATAGGATAAATATTTTTCTTACCGTTGCGGTTCCAGTGCGAGGCGGCACACCCATATCTTTAGCACCAACTACAACAACGTGAAGAGCAGAGTCCGGTACGCCATATTCTTCACGATCCAGCTCCTTCACGACTGTTAGAAGGGGCTATAAAGAAACGTCCAATCAGAATACAGCAGTGGGAAAACATCCAAATATTGAAGAGTAACTTTTTTAACACTCAAATTACGTTTATCACTATGGAGATGTATAAAATTTGTTAGAAATTCCAAGCCAGTCGTTGAACATCGTATTTCAATTGAGTATTTCAAAAATTATCAAAATTAAAAATTTAACCAAATATCTTTAATAGTGAAGCATATTGCATTTTAATTGAGCACATAAAAAACTTTTAAAGTGAAAAATCTCTAATAATCAGTGCATGGTGAAGTACATCAAAAATGAACTGCGTGTTGCAAAATTAAGAAAAAAAATATTTCATTTCAATAATTAGTTACATGATTTTAATGCATACTGAAGGTATCAAATTTGAATTACATGTGCCAAAATAAGCAACAACAAAATTATTTGATTTCAATGCATAGTAAAGTATATCAACTTTGAATTACGTGTTACAAAATTAACAAAAAATACTTGATTCAAATGATTAATTATTTGATTACGAAGCAAAGTGGAGTACATCAAATTTGAATTGCCTATGCAAAATTATTTTTAAAAATATATTTGTGGAGTCGTTTCCTGACCTTTCTACGTAGGTTAGAAAAATATCGTATTTAAAAAAAAAATACTAGCACCTATCAATTATTGATATTTATAATAAAAGAACAGACAAATTTTTACCTAATTCTGTATATTATTTTAATTGCTGTACCAAAAAAATAAACAAGAGGCAACATTAAAATCAGACCATGCTCAAAATATTAAATACTTATACATGTCTTTTGTAATAAACAGCTTATAAAAAATAAAAATATTCTTACCCCTCTGTCATCGACAGACAGTCTGAAGTGATTGTCTACATTTCCTTCTAGAATCAAAAGCTCCATCTGTCTGTTGGGTCCTTCATCATAATCAACCACTGGCAACCGGATGCTTGCTCCAAGACTGCTTGAACCTGTGTTAAGTTATTTAAAATTAAAAACTCAGATACATAGCGAAAATTCAAGAAAACTTTTCGTATCAGAGTTCGTTCAAGAAGAAATTGCTTTCACTGAATTCCGTGCATTTCTGAGTAGCATTTTTTGTTTTCCATGCACTTTATAAGAAACAGGAATTTCTTTTAAATACTGATTTTTGTATTTTAAAACATCATAAAATGTTGACTAGAAAAGAGGAAGAATTCACTCAACCTTATGCTATAGTTGCATGATAAATTTTAAAATAAATACATGCAGTGTAATTTAAGTACTTTTATCATTTTGAACATGAACTTCTATTTTACTTCCATAAAATGGATGCGTAGGTCAATCTTCTAACTAACCGCCCCCTCCCCGACAAACAAACTGCCCTCCCCTCACCCCCGACAAAATTGCATTAATCCATCGCTGTCACGAAAGGTTCAAGTATTGGACTTTTGTGAAATAAACCTTGTAGTATATCTTTCTCCCATAAGGTCAACTTTTTTGCTGTATTCGTCTTAGTTCTTTTACTATAGCGCTTCGAAACCCGGGAGGGAATTCTGAATAACCCTGTTTATTGACTATAAATTTTCGCCTTATCTTGTGTTGTGTTATCATCTGGGGATGGGGATGCCTTGGTCTGGGGACTTTTTAAAGTATTCTAACGTGTACTGATGTTAAAGCTGGGTGAAACTGACCAAAACTCCAGATAGTTAAATCGACATCCGCGCGATATACGAGAACGCTTGACCTTTTCCAGTCATCTAAAGTTTCGAGTGCCTTATCCACTCGGCCATAGTTGGGCTTTCACGTTATTTATTACATGATTTTTCTTAATTTTTATATTTTTTAATATATTTAAAGTACAGGTTCTCGTGCAAAGAATCTCCCTTCAGTTCAATACACATTCAACACATTTTTAGAGAAAAAAAGAGTTAATCCTTTAATAAACAAAGTATCATAAGTAGTGTTGATGGCAGAAACATTTCATTTAAAAATTCCACATTAAAACAGAACAATTAGCAGAGAGCTTTGTTATCAGTAAATGACTTTTAAAAAGTTACATGTCGAATTGTAAAACAATACAATAAAAGAAAACGCCGCCATAAATTATAACGTATTAATTAGAGCATTCAATCATTCATTAATGCAAGAATTTTAATGAAAATAGTTTTATACCAAAACTATTTTCATTATCTAGAAGAGAAAACTTGATTAACTTTTATTTAGAAATTTAATAGGAATTTCTTCGTTTGATCACGCTTATATTAACTTATTTAACCCATTTATGCCTAGTGTCCCTTTTTGGGACGGCATTTTCGCTATTAGTCGAAAACGTTATTTATTTTTCCTAGCCTTTATTCATGAGTATTGAGCCTCAACTCTACAAAATATCTTAACATGACCCAGTAGGACGTTGATATTTCGATATTTATGCATAATGATTTTTAAAGAAATCATCCCTTGTTCAAGAAGTTGACATCAGAAATTTATCTATTATTTCTGTTATCAGTAAAAATCGAAGAAAGTCGCAAAAATATCCAGGCACAAATGGGTTAAGTGCATTGTTTTATCGTGAGTAAATCTATGGCGGAATAAATTTTCTTCAATATGCCTTAAATTTGAAAGCAATCAAATGATATGTATCAAATGAGCTTCCTGTTTGATCAAATGTGTGGGAAAAGTTTCAGCTTTTAGTTCATCGGAAAATGCACAAAGTCATATCTGGTGCATCATTTTTGTTTTCGAACTTTCGATGCATTTTAAATTTGTGGCCTAAAAATGATGCTTTGTGAGTCATCATACTTCTTAATTCATGTAGGTGGTAGTTTGGTGATAAGTCAAAAATGCCAGGGTTGGCCACTTTCGGAGATTTATTGCCTAGCTTGGCACCAAAAAGTAAGTTCCTAAACCTGAATCCAGCTTGGTGATATCTTCTATATTTGGTAAGAAATTGCCAAACCCTACTATTTTACAACAGTAATAATTTTTCATTACGGTAAAAGTGATGTGAAGTGTCGGTTTTTATTTAAAAGAACATTCTTGATTAATGCTACAACAGCTCAAATTAACCTATAAAGGCAATAAAAATGTTTTTAATTATTGCGAATATTTTTTCCAATTTGAAGCTGCACTATTACTATTTTTTTTTTTTGGGGGGGGGGGGAGGAGCTGTCACTGAAACGTGCCCAAGTCGCCACTTTATATATATATATATATGTAACATTACAAGTCAAAAGCCTATGAAAATCCCATATTTCTGGAACTACGCAGTTTAATCTAGCTGGAACAAGGAAATCCGCGTTCGAGGACTGCAATTGATACACGGTCCCTTGCAATTCCTTTGTAACTTTGTAGACGGTCCCGGCAGCCAGCCACATAGGCGTCTTAAAACCCATAACAAACCCTGGGAAATCCGCTGCCCGGTTTTAGCTTTTGGCCAATGGTTGCAACGCGTTTGGAGTCATGTGTCATGACGTCCAGAGCTTTTATAAGGACCTGCGACGGATCAGGAGCAGATTTTTCCCGTGACGCAACTGCTAAGATAAGATGTACCCAGTCGTCAAATAAAATCATGTAATCGTACTTGGAGTCCGTCTTATTCCTTCCATCCTTGGCCCGACTACGACTACAAACAGCGGCGGCCGGGGTCGGCTCTAAGCCAGAGTCTTTACCCAGTCGCGCCGCATCGCCTGTTCTGCCCGTCAACGCCTCGCCTAGTACTCCACGCCGAGATTGCGCCACGAATGCCTCACCCTCTGGTTCACGACTACACAGCACTCCCACAATAGCGGCTCAGAGTCCCGAGCCATCCCGGAGACCTCAACAGTCATGCCTCACCCTCGCCTTACCACGGGTTCCACGACACAACTCCCGAAACACCTAATGTTACATATATATAGATATATAGATAGATATCCTCTCAATTTTCCGATTAGCTCCCTTCAAAATTGTATAAGAGCATACAGCTTTCGTTTTCAAGCAAAGGATTTGTCTTGGTATCTAAATTTAATAAAAACTCAATTGGCATATCCCCCTCCTTTCCCTGCCTCATAGTCGCCACAGCCTTCAAGAAATTCTAGGTACTATGACACCTGTTTATTTTAATAGTAAATGAATGCACCTTCTTTGAACTATAAGATTAACTTTCAAATCATGTGACCCTAGATAATGAAAGTGTAAACACTGCTGACAGAGTAGAATTTTCGTGACACACATCTCTTGCCATCGAAACTTGTATAACGTCCTGCTAAAATAAAATATGTGTGCCTAAACAAGGAATATTTTTTTTTAATACTTAACGACAACCGTACGCCAGGATCGGGGTTGCCCCAGCTCACCGCGGACTACTGTGAAGTCCCGGACAAACTACAGTAAGATCGGTGTTCCGGCCGGGCCCATTTATCTACGTCAGGGTCCTTAACTTGTTCCCTATCGGCTCCCGTTTCATCAGGGGCGTAGCCAGGGGGGGGATATCGGGATATATCCCCCCCCCCCGAAATGTTTGGATTAGTGATGAAATTCCATCTATTTATACACATATAAGTTCATATCCCCCCCCCCGAAAAATTTTCCAGGCGCATATCCCCCCCCGAAAAATTTTCCTGGCTACGCGCCTGCGTTTCATATATATACATATATGTACAAAGGGAGAGAGATTCCCTTATTCCTATCGCAAACTTGTTCCCCATTTATGCATTTTAAACGAAGTAGACCTGCTCAAAATATTTTGGAATAGAAAATATTTTGTAGCCGTGAAAAGAAAATGTTCGAGAAAATAATTTGAATAAACGCCAGTCGTGTGTGTCCTTACCCTCGGTGACATTTAGTAAAAATGTTTCATTCATGAATGTCGGCGTCCAATCATTTTCATCCAGAATTGTCACATGAACATTGGCAAAACCCTACATAGAAAAAAAGTATGTGCATTTATTTATATATATGTAAAATTATATAATTGAGTGATAAATATTTTGATAAAAAAATAATGTTTCATCAAATAAATATTGGAGGTTGTAGTATTTTATTTTAGTAATAATTTTACAAATTTGATACTATATTTATTGCAGTGGGTCCAAAATATAATTTATGAATATCCTTAACAGTAACTTAACTGTAACTTTTGTAATAAAAATTACACGCGCAAACAAATGTGTAATTGAATTTAACAAATATTTTTACTGAATTAATTTAAATAAGTGTTTTCATTTCTTTTTTTTTTTATCAATTTTTACTTATTTTTCAAGATTTTTTATTTTTTAAAATTTTATTAGTTTAAAAAATAATTTATTTTTTTAGTATTTTTAGGCATGTCAGCTTTATTAAGGTCTATATTTAACTTAATAAATAACTAAGATTTACGAATTAAAAAATGTTTTGAAGTCAAAACTTTATCACTTAAAATATTTAAAAATTTATTTCTACACATAACAATCAATTAGCCAGTGCTGAGTACTTGACTTTTCCAGAGCATTGCTAAAAGGGATTATTTGCATACCAAAAAAAAAAAAAAACTTTTACATTAGTCCTTGCGCTTTTAAACGACAATAATTTCATTCTTTTCAAAAAAATCATTTTTTAAAAAAGATTTTGTAAATAAAATATCGCTTGTCGAAAGTGTTTTATATACTTCTTTTAAAAGTTAAAAAATAATGTGCGACAAATTAAACTTTCATGAAAGCAAAAATAAAATTGTAATTCTTATTCAGATTTTGATGCATTTAAAGGTTCAACACTGGCTAAAACTTGTCACCTCTAATCATTATACGTACGGACGACTATAAGGGGGGAAGGGGTTAGGGGGTAAGAACATCCTCTTTAGTCTACGCATATACTTTAATTATAGCCAAGTCTTCATCTTTTGAATCCATCGCTCAAAATAATATAGGGTAGAAAAAAAATAATTTTTATATAAATTTTGAAAACTTTGTATTAAATTTTTAAAAAATTTATAATTACGTACGTAATGAATAAAATTTACGATAAAGGATTTAAAAAAAATAACGCAATTAAAATTTTTTACCAGATTTTTATACTAAAATATTTTGTCAATGAAATTTTATCAAAGAATGCCTTCACCCCTCCTATGAAAAAAACTATTGGTACACCCGTAAATCATACTCTTCAAGGCTGATAACGTTCGTGAAATATATTTGATTTGCTACAACAAAATATTTATTTACTAAACTTACCGTATTATTTGCTGAATCAAGGGCGAGAACCCTGAGCATAAATGCTGGCGTTTCTTCTCTGTCGGGTGACAATCTTACCGACAAAATACCAGTGCTTTCCTCAATTTGAAATGTCTGATCGTGATTGCCTATAAGTAAGGGATGTTACTCTCAGTTATATATATGCATTACATGAATAATATTCTAATAGAGAAAGCGGAAGAGATATGTTCATTTAAACAGTTTTAGGAAATTCGGCACTATTAGAATGCTTTTTTTAAAAATTTTAGTTATATTACAGAGCTGATTAATAAAAGTGCGCAAACAGAAATAAATGAAATATGCAATAAAATTTACCGTCCACAATGAAGTATTTAAGTTTGTTCAAATCTAGTTCATCTTTATCAGTCGCTGTTAGGTGAACAACAACATGACCTGGAGGAGCATTCTATAAGAAAAAAAATAAAAATAAAAAAAAATAAAACTGAGTCGAAAGTTGGGTAAAATGATGAACTTCAAATATTTTTCCAAAATTCAATAAGAGGTTTAAAATCTTGAATTTTCTAGAAAAACCTCTTTGATTTTTTGTGTTTTATTTGAAAAATTGAAACGATTTAATCTCCTCTTAGAATATGGCGAGATTATTAAAAGAAAGTTCTTCATCGACCCTGTGCGAGCTTCGGTGGGTAAGAGGATGAATACATTACCACCTAAAGGTTTATAAAAATGCAGAGAAACGATTTCATTTAAGGTAGTTAATAAAAATAATACAGAAAATTAAAAAAAAAAATGATATATCAACCAGAGAATGAAACAAAAATTTAATAAGATACAAAAATTAAGAAAAACCATAGGTAATAAAGTTAAAAAACAAAAATCGCACGTTTAGGGTATGTATTTTGCTTCATTATGATCCCAGCCGGATCCTTTATCATGTGTCCAAGGTTTGTATCTAAGTCGTTCTTCGTTTCTTTGAGTCCTAAACATCCAAACAAAGGCCGGGAATCGAACCCTGTCCCAAGGTGTGATAGAATGGCTCTTTAGCCTTTTTCAATACATGAGTGGTTCGTCTTATGAAATGACTATTAAATCAGATCACCTTAAATTTTCTGTAACTCAAGTTTTATGTGACCAGCAAAATTTAAACCAATTTCGAAAGCTAAAATATTCTGATTTAATACTAAACCAAACGTGGAAAATTTGGATTTTGGTCTGAAATTTGCACTTTAAAAGTATGCAAGCACCTTAAGTATTTTAGAGAATTGGGCGTAGAGTTTTGGACTTCATGCCTCGTAGCTGTCAATAAAAAAAAAGTGGAACCTCAAATCATACCTCGTGAATACATTGCGGGTATTTATTTACCCTATTATAATATATTAGTATAAATATATATGGCAACAAAATATAATGGTAACATACAGTGTTATAAAGGTCATATAATCATGTGTTTCAGAAAAATTGACGTTTCTTGAAATTTTGAAATTTCATGTTCCGCAACTGTCCAATGAAAAAAATGAGTCAAGCCTTAAAGCATACCTCTTTCACTTCAACCACGAAGTCCTTCTTCTCGAAAACTGGACTGTTATCATTGACGTCCTCGACAAAAATATTCAACCTAGTATTTCCTGAGCACCTCTGGTTGCTTGCCGTTACCTGAAAGAAAGCACGAATTAGGAAGAGTCATCACATAATAAGATTGAAGACTCTAAAAGGGTTCCGCTGCTCGAAGTGTCCAAAAGTCTATTGAATGTTCGACTTACTGTAAGCGTGAACATTCCCTGGAGTGTGAGTGGCATGGAATCCCTGTCCAGCGGCCTCTTAATCTTAGCGGATACGTTGAACGCCATGGTATCGATTAGGAAATTGTCGTTTGAGTTGTCTTCTGTAATTTGGTACGATAGCTGAAAGGGAACAAAAAAGATTATAAATAAGTCCTCCCGAAGCAGCGATCATTAAACATTTTACAACCTCAATCTTATACATCTGCTTAACGAACCCTAAGCTTGTTCCTTCCCATTCGAAAAGACCTGATGATTTAGCATTTGTGCTTATCATTGCTTTCTGGTATAGAACACTCTTGGCTGCTGAGTATTACAGCAACATGAGCTGCTGTTTTTCTCACAAGAAGGAGCCTATAGTTTGGGTTTATGGTTATGTAACGTCCTGGGGACGAGGTATCCTACTTTAGAACCAATTCCAGATGCGACACATACATCTAGTTTCGCACCCCCACGGGGATCATTTCAACATGGAGGACATTAGCGGCACAAACAGATTTTGCTTGCACCAACTTCTTTTAGTGCAGACGGTCCACATGTCGAGTGACTTTGTCACCCACCCAAGGTACTTAAAGCAGCCATCGCTGCTTGACTTTCACACTTCGAATAAAAATTATTCTTCCACCAATCAGTTCACTGCGGAAAATGATAAGAATTAAGAGTTTATAGGAAATGCATCACTATATCGCCTATTTTAATCACTGCCTTTCAGGGTCGTAGCCAAGGGGGGGGGGGGGTTTAGGGGGGTCATAACCCCCTCATGAGAAATTTTTTGCCATACAAAATGTATATGCTTCTCTACATTATCACACACACGTATACATATATATGAGTTGTAGTAGTCGTAACCCCCCCCATGAAAAATATCTGGCTACCCCCTGCGCCTTTGGAAAATCTTTCTAAATCTTTTATGATTCGTTTGTTTGTTCCTGTAAAGAAAACTAATGATACTTAAAGTAAATTCTACGAATAATATTCCTTTGTAAATGCAGTTGGAACAATGAATTGCCGGTAGACTTTAATATATAAAGATACTTGTGCTTCCCTCTAAAAAAATATTATTTCTATGCACAAAATTTTCAGTTGGAGGCATGGTACAGTACTGAGTTATAACATTACAAACTTTTATGAGATGGATTCATGTTTGCAGTAGTTTGAGTGCACCGTCAAACGGACTGACAGATATGCTGCAATCATGAGCTCTTTACACGTTTATTGAATAAATAATAAAATAGCATAAATTTTTAAACCATAATATAACAGCATAAATTTATATACATACCCGATCAAAAATATGAGCATCTTCGACCTGGAGATAAGGCAAAACAACGGAATCCGGAGGTGCGTTTTCTCGAATAGCAGTAAAGTATTCAGAAAATGGGAATTTCGGACACCTTATGCTTGCATCACTCAGTTGGACAATGACCTGAAAAATGTGCAAAACAAAATTTGCATTTGATATAAGGTATACATACAAGACACCAGTTGCATATGAAATGATGCAGTGTAATCGAAACTAAATTCGTCCCTTGCAGACAAAAAACACTTACAGAGTTCAATAGGTTACTATTAATCAACATTAAATTATGAATTAACTAATTTCAATTGTCTGCTTATAATTTATAATAAAAATATACCAAAAGTATTTCCCTTAAAACTCATTACGATTATACAATTAAGCATTAAAAAGAACTGCATGCTGTGCAGTATTTTTTGCGATACAACTAGAACATTTCATAAAAAAAGGAAATAAAAGCCTGAAATTCAACTTACTCCAGCCTCTGTGCCTCTAGATGGATCAAGTTTGTTAGATGCAGCAACTAAAAAGTGGTAAAGAGTCTGCTGATCGGCCGAAAGCCTGGTGGTTGTGGTGATACGGCCCTGAAAGGTAACAATTGCTAGCTTCATTACAATTTTTCATGAAAGTTACTTACAGTATACAAAAGGTTAACACTCTTTGCTCATTGCTGCCAGCCTTTAGGGAATTGAATTAACAACTTTTTGCTAACAGTCAATTTTTTAAGTATTTTTTCGAAATACAGAAACTGAATCCCAGGTTGAACAGAAAAGTTGTGCTGTGTTCTAAGTCAAAAATAATATTTACAAAAAATAGTTGCTTATATTTCGAAAACTTTTGCAACTCTGTTCACTGCACAATAACTTAGCAACTCAAACCTAGCAAAGGGATTCATGCCATTTAGATTAATTTCCATAAGTAAAAATAAAGTTTTCAAGCAAAGAAGTCTCAAATTCTGCAACAAGATGGTTATTGCTACTTCAGATTAGAACCCTTAGAACAGCAGGCCGAGATAATCTTTCATTTTTTTTAGTACATGGGATTTCGTCAACATTCTACTTTTGCGCACTCACCGCTCATTTTGGTATTTTTAAGGGAAAAGTATGTTCATCGAATGATGATTTCAAGTAAAAAGTTGTCTTTTGTATTTCATATTTTTTAAATAATTAATTGAGAAAAATTATATAAAAATAGATTTTTTTTCAATAGAAAAAAGCATTAGATTTCTATCTTACCACAAAACAAAACCAGCAATGTAAGTGAATTTCATTTAAAAAAAAATTCCACAGTTCATGGACCATCGTATTATTTTAGAAATATTTGTACGAAATTCAAATATTTTTAAACGTTTTTAAGAGTTATTAGAACAGTTGTATACAGAACAAAACTTTAAATTTTTGCGGTCGTATGTCTACTCCCAGCCACCAAAGCTATTTACAGTTCTGGTAGTGTATCTACTCTCATCAACCAAAGCTTTTTTACTATCTCAATCATGCATCTACTCTCAAAGCATTCAAAGCTTTTTTATGATTCCAGTAGTATGTCTACTCTCAGTCACCAAAGCTCTTTTACCATTCCAGTCGCAAGTCTACTCTCAGCCATGCATGTCTACTATATTACTGTACTGTCAGCTTAAGCTAATTTTGACCAGCTTCATACCTGTGTAAAAATCTTACACGAATGCAAAGGTTTACTTTCGTTCATAAAAGATGTTTGTATTTTAACAGTAAAATTACACATTAGATACGCCATCATCTACGCTAAATGAATGTAACGATGGCTATATCTGTTAATCTTTGTTCAGAAGAATAGCGTCTTGAGACAAATCTTAGAAAACGTATTACAGATTGCTAAATGCATGATGGCTATAGTTAAACATCCCTATAAAAAGGATGCTGAAGCTGAAATGGGGGAATGTATTGTAACCAAAGTTGGTATTATAGACTAAGCATGAGATGCACTCAAAGAAGTTTGAAAAAAAAAAAAAAATCTAAAATTCTTCCAGATTTTATATACGCACGCGGCTGGAAGAATTTCAGATTTTTAAAAAATATATTCAACCAATTCTGTCATATAGAGGAAAATGATAACTGTAAGTGCTCCTATAAACTCCTGTTCGCATAATTTTGTTGCTGAAAATGGCATCCATTGTTTTTTCGCCCCTAGTGGTGACATGCTTTGGATGAGTGCGTATTGGAAAATCTAATGTATCCATTTCAGTTATGAAATCGGATCCTTGATCGGAATTTAATTCTATGTTAAAATCTCCTACTAAAACAGTCTTACAATCATCCTCCTTCAGTAACTTTTAGAATAGAGCGTCTAATTTATCTTCATAAGAAATTCGTGGACTAGCGTATGTAACTGCAAATCTCACTTTATCTTGAATATACGCAATGACCATTTTGAACACCATTGATCTGGCTCGTGTAGCGACGGGTAAAGTGTTTCATATTCTTTTTATAAAGTGATTTTTATAAAGTTTTCCTCTATAAAAATCATAATTCCAGATAGCTTTCTGTTTTGGAAACCACTGTCTATCCGTTCGACCCAAGTGAATCCTGGTATTTGAAAATCATCTGAAGGGATAGTCCCTGTTTCCGTTAGCAATATCAAATCACTCTGCAGAAAACATAAATCAAACGGAAAAGTGACCACGGCGCGCCGCGTAGACAAAATCCCGTGCTTGAAAGAAATAGAACCCGAGTGCTAATAATGTCCACTAAATGGCACTTTTAATTACAAAACGGCAAATTTAACAACGGAAGTAGCTAATTTGAAATGTACATAAATTTTCAATCTGTATTCAATAGTTTTTGAGCATTTATAAATAGATTTGGATCATTTTCTGAGCTAGTTATACCATGCAAAGCTCTACCAAGTGAACATTTTTTTAAACTAAAATTTAAAAAATCTCGGTTAAGCACATTTCGAGTACAGTCAATACGCCAAAATTGGTGTCAATCTGTTCAGTCGTTTCAGATGCAGAATGTTGATTGAAGTTTGATTATTACAATTCTGTTTGTGACATGTATCGTGGGTTTATATGATTATATATTTATTAATTTAATGCTTTACGTATCCATTTCTAATAATATTATTTAACATTTCAAGCTTACCGTTTCCCTATCAATGTTGAAACCGCGGATCAGAGTATCTTCCGGTCCTGTTATGTTGTAGAACACAGGACTTCCGTTAGGCACTGTAGCTCTGACGTCAAGAACTGTGGTACCAGCTTCAAGGATACCATCTGCATTCACAGAGTACTGGACGGACGTGAAGACAGGCGTAGGGTCATCAATGGTGTCCTTGTAGATTTCGACCAAGAGATCGACGGTGCTGTAAAAATTTGGTACGATTGTTATAAGTGCATAAATTTTATAAATATACGGTCGAAGATTGTTTTCGTGAACCCATGGGGACCACTCAAAGAGTTCATTAAGTCGAAAGCTCATAAAATCGAGACTTAAAGGAGAGCGTATTCAAGACTACGCACTACTTCCTAAAACTGCAATGTCCGTAAAAAACGAACATCGATTGCAACAAGCTGATCCTTAAAATGAATATTTTTGAAAAATACAGTCAAACCCGTTTAAGGAAATATAGGTTTAAAAGATATCCCGTTTATTGCAACACATTTCCAGTGTGCCAAACCGTAGTAAATTGCCGATGTGAACCCGGATTGGAATGCCTTGTTTAATAGATTAATTTTTCGTGGCAAATAGGCTGTTCCATTAAGCCGGCTCGACTGCATCCTTTTATCCAAATTCATAAAGATGTATTCCTCGAAATATTTTCAGCCCTGCCCGTTCTGTATCAAATGTGAAAAGAAAAATATATATTAGCCGTCTTTTTAATACAGTCTAACCCGCTTATTAGAAATGCCTGTTTCCAAGAAAATTTATTCTAATAAGCGAGATATTCCATTATCCGGGTTTATTATGTAATCCCGGATAATGGAATACTTATTATTATACGGTAATGGTACATTGAAAATTTATTACAAAAAGTGGGATATTCCTTTAACCGATATTCCACTAAGCGGTTTCGAATGTACAGATACTTGAAATTGCACCTTAGGATGAATAGCAAACAAATCGTACACGCTGAATTATTTGAAGTGTGGCGAAATTTTTAGTGGGGTGAGGTAATATTGGAATTCAGTTAGGTGTAGTTGATAATATGTTTCCAAATGCTCCTAATAATTTTTTAATGAGTACATATGTTGCCCAATAATGTCAGATAATATAGGCGAAAAAATGCATTTAAAAACAAACTATTTATATTTTTTATCAAAAATAAATATCTACACATTTTACCCCCACCTTACCCAGCAAACAAACGGAATACAATGTTTGTCCCGAACCTAAGTCTAACAGCCCTGGGCATAATGTTTTTAAATCTGAATAATTTGTTAGTCGGGTTAAGTATTTGATAAAATTTATCAATGTGTTTGGCTACTCATTTTATCCCAACTTTATTAAAAAAAAAAAGGTAACAAAGTTTAATATTTTTTTATTTAAAACTAAGATACATACGAATGCATTGCACAAAATAACACGAAAAGTTACAGTTAAAGTCATTAGTACAACCAAAGAATTAATACAATGACTCGTTTTAACCCATTTTACCTTACCTTATGATACTCTATAATTCCGTCAAAGCACGGACTTGGTTATAGATTATCGACGTATTCTAAAATAGCTAAAGAAAATTTGTCGTTAAGAGATAGCTCTGTGATACATAATCATTAAGTTTGTGTTGTGCACATGCGTGCGTTAGTAGTAGATTGCATCATGATTTGTCGCTGTGCATCGTCAGAGGCCGCTCATATAGCTAATCATTAAAAAAGGGGGCGAGTATTTTCCTTTGAGAGGCTGACGCTATCGAAGATCGTCATATATTCAAGTCCGTGGTAATAAGCAAGAAGGAAATATACCTGGACAAAGGTATAGCAGCTCCGTCGGTGGCCCTTATCCTCAAGGTTTCGGTACTTGGGCTCAGCGGCTGGCTGGGCGTGATCTGTCCAGTCTTCTTGTTGATCGTGAACTGGCTGCTGGGAGGCTGCAGCTCGTAATTTATGAGGCTGTTTCCGCCAGCCGTGCTGTCTGCATCAATTGCCTTCACCGTGTAGACGACTTCGGCAAGTGACGTCGACAAGGGGACTCTCAGCAGGTGGGGGAGGGCCAAGAACTCTGGTGGGTTGTCGTTCAGATCGTTAACTGATACCTGAATGAATACATAAAGAGTTATTATATACCCTTTGAACTGCAATCATATCCCAGTGTCGAAAACGTACGCCCGTTGCCATTGCACGATTTAACTACCAGCAAGATGGCGGTCGATCGAATCGCCCAGTGCGTGTCACAGAGTTAAAGAACATTTTTGACACAGCTGGCTGTGGTAGTTATATCGTACGACGGCAACGAGTGCACTTTTTCGACATTGGACAGTCATTCTAAATGTCCTCCGTAAGTGTTTAATTGAAATGAAATGTACTCTTCGTGAATGAAAACAGCCAGAATGTCAGAGTTGTGTCCTCACAGCGAGGACATCGAGCGTTAAAGGGATATATACAGGATATCCAATACTAAGCGGACCTATTTTAAAGTTGTCTACAGACGAAACTATTGTTGAGAAAGGGATGAAATTTTGTGTGGGACATAATGAAGATATGGGAAATTGTTTAAACGAACTAAAAAATAGTTCAAATATTCGCCCCCAGGGCACATTTTTTGATGTATTACACATTTAGCGTGCATTTAGGGTTTACAAATATTATTACAACAAAACATGTTCAACATGACGGCCATCATAGTCAGCAACCATCTGGAATCATGAGAGAATATGTTCCACAGCTGACCGTAGTGTTCGGGGAAATGTTACAAACATGTGAAATGCTGTCTTTAGGATCAGGCAAAGTTCTTGGATTATCACGACTTACCAAATGTTTAAAACTAACCCAAAGCCAAAAGTCGCATGAATTGAGGTCTGTCTGGAGGAAGTGTGTAATTCATAAAAAGAATGCTCTCTGATGGCGAATATTTGAACTAATTTTTTTTTTATTCGCTCAAACAAATTCCCACACCTTCATTATGTCCTACACAAAATTTCATAACTTTCTCAATAGTAGTATGGACTGTAGACAACTTTACAATAAGATTTAATTTTGGATATCCGGTAAATGAAAGTAAACTGAACATTTCGTCACGATGTTGCCATTGATAGAGAATAAAAACTGCATAGACTGTCCAAATGGCCTCGAAGTTGAAAATGTGCTGCCGTCGTTATCTTTTGAATTAACTACCAACAGCGTGGAGGTCGAAAGGATCGATAATCCCGTGCTACAGAAACAAAGCTGCGTGCCGCACAGATTGCTGTGTCCAATGGAATGATGGCAAATGGTTTCTTTCAGCACTGAGCAGTCTATTCAGTTCTCTAATGAAAGACGTACGTCGCTTGAATGACAACCATTCAGGTACTATTGAGCAGATTCTGCAATTGTATTTATATTATACTTCATTCCCTAGTAGCAACTAGTTCAAAAAACGTTGAAATTACGTTGGAAATACGTTTTTTGACGTTAAAAAACGTGTTTTAAACGTCTTTTGGACTAATTGTGCTACTAGGGTTGTCACGTTCAATCAGTTTCCGATTAATTCCACTACCTATTTTTAAATGTAGAAGTATTAAAACCATTCATTTCTATTTCCTTTTCAGTCTGTAAGTTTACATGCAAAAAAAAAGCCATAAAATGACGGATTAAAAAAGAATAAGTTATTGAAATAGTTATTTTTTTGTAAAACGAATCTGTAAATTATGATCATGTTAATACAAACTTATTTACAATTGTTGTGATGCACTTATTTTAATTATAAAACACCACTTTAATTTAGCGCATTTTTTAATAAAGTTGAACAAAAAATCCAAACCTATCCACGAATCATTCTTCTATGCTAATTCTAAACACATTTCAAGCTAAGTATAACTTAGAATAGCTGTCAACTCTCCCGATTATTTCGGGAGATTTCACACCACTAATTTCTACTTCCCATTTATTGTGATACAAGTCCATATTTTTACTGTAAAACGGAACATTTTTAAAACTGTGGTGAGAAATCTCCCTAAAAAGGGGAGAGTTTGTAGTTATGCCTAAGGGTATAGTGCTAATATGCATTGGAGTAGTACGTGAATTCTGCTAGTTCAAAACAAAAATAAAACACCAAAGCAGTTCATAATTTTCCAGCGATATTTTAAGGAAACAGTAATTTTAATGATGCAGGTGAAAATTAAGTTCTATTCGAAACACAGTCCTGAAAAAATTGCGACCACCTCTGTCACATAGTGACACCCCTTTATAAAATTTAGGTTCACACCATTTTTCTAAAATTTAACATACTACAAAGAATTGCAAATTTTCTTTTTTTTCTCTGATTTATCATATCCCCCAATGTTTCAGCCATATTTGTTCTTGTAAAAGGAAATTTTCCTTCTACTATAAATTTTTTTTAATCTTGAGAGCTAAAGGACGATAACTTTAATTTCCCACGTGGAAGTTGCTCCCAGGCCTAGCTAGCCGTCATGCAATGATGTACCGATGTCTCGTCCCCGTAAGTACAAGTGCTACAACCTTCCTGAAAAATGGCGAATGTTCTAGAACATCGTCGAACCTTCCGCCACGTGGAAATTCCGTCCTGCTAGCGTAGGGTTACAAAAAGACGACCGCTACGATGGCGAACATATCGCCAGGTACGCAGACATTGTGCAGGCTCCTGATTGGCTACAGCAGTCTATCTCGCCACGCTTGGCGAAAATGGCGAGCTCCGAGCCCACGGATCGCAAAGACGTGAGCGTCAGTTCTCTGCTCGTCGGCCTGCTGTGTGTACGGTTTTTTTTTATGAGGCATAGTCCTCCTTGGTGGCCCCATGTGCCATTTTTTTTTTTAAATTCTTGTTTGTGTAACTTTATAATTTGTGTTAGTTGACCAGCACCATTTTGCCCATATTTATCATGCGTAAATAAAAAAAGTTCTTTTTTTTCTTATATGGTTTGGTGTCTTCATAATAAACAACGCATCACCGGAGTTATATGTGTGTGTGATAAATTAGAGCGTTTTTAGTGTACAAGATTTCGGCATCACTACTCTCCGTTCGTTGTCATCCATAAAACAGGTATGTGCCCTTTTTGAAATTTATTGGAGTCGGACCACTCGAGAGTTTTTTTTTTTAATTAGAACCTGCAAGGGTAGAAATTTCCTGTACGATCACAAGGTGTTGAAGATTTATTTAGGACCATTACTCTATACAAGTACTTTTCGCATTCCTATGACTTTGTTCCTTATATGATAATATGGTACCGTGACGCCTCTCAAAGGTCCGATTGCCGTTAGTATTGTTGTTAATATATGCGTGAAGATCGGCAAAAATGAGCACTAGTAAAATTGTCAATTTTTGAATGATCAAATGAAGAACCTTAATAGAAGTATGAAATAGATATACATATAATTTATCAGGAGATTTTGAAATATAATCGTACATAGTATATAACATAATGATTGTATAAAAAAAAAAAAATAAATAAAAATAAAATGGTGCAAGTACTCTAAAAATAGAAATTGTTTTTGTATATATATATATGCGATGCTCTTAATTTCATAAATATTAGTAAATAAGCAACCTATAATAGTATCTGATAGAATTAAACTATGCCTCCCAAGAAAAAGAGATCGCAGACTGTCGCAAGTGTGTCAGACATGCCACCTACCTTAATACCAGAAGCCCCATGCATTGAAGGCACAGATCGAAATAATACGCATAGCAATAATCTTTTAAGGCCTCACAGCCTCCCTGCCATCCATATTCAGTCGTTTGACGGGGATTCTGATCAACTAAATTTTTTTATTGACCAGCTCCGTGAAGTTGCCACCATTCAGGGGTGGAATGATCAATTCTTATTAGCATATGCAAAATCCAAACTTGGCGGAAATGCCCTAAAGTTAATTCAACAGTCATCGCAAATAAACCAGGTGAAGACATCTGAAGAATTATTCAAATTACTCAGCGATTTTTTTCAAAACAGATCGGAAGCGACGTCAATCTTGGAATTTCATTCTTTCAATATGTTGCCAGGTGAAACAGTTCGAAATTTAGCACATAGACTTGATGTCCTGGCATCAAAAGTTTATTCATCCGTTGCAGACAAAAATGCACTGTCACAAATCAAATTTGTTAAACTCACACAAATTATGCCACCGGAAATTCGTTTACAAATTTTACAGTCCGGTATCAAAACATATGAGGAGGCAGTAAGCAAAGCGATCATGGTACAAGAATGTATCATCCATAACAATATCTTAGCTCAGCAGCCCAGCGTTATAACTCCCGAGAATGAGACTTTGAATTCAATTCAACAAAAATTGGACAAATTAGATCGTAAGATCCAGCAAGATCCAGAAACTTATAGTGCCAGGAGACCCTCCTATAACAGGAGAACAAGAACACACCACGTTCCATTGCATAAGCCACTACCTCAAAGGAACTTTTACAATTTTAAAAGTCACAACAGACTCAATGGCAGAAGAAATTTTCGACGGGGAAATAATCAACGTTCATCTTTTATTCAGCACAGACAATCTCATCCTCATAATGCCAATCACAATAACTACAATTACCTTCATAGCCATATTAGTTGCCAGGTGTGTCATGAACCCGGACATGCTGCTCCTATCTGTCCACATGCCACCCGTTTCTTTGCATCTTTAAACAGACAAAACATCCCACCGCTCCCCACATCCTCAACTTCCATAGTACCTATCAGCAATAGTCACCCAAACTTATAAACGAGAGTCTGAAAGATGCCCAGTACTCTCAATCTCAAGATACATCAAGTGCATCGATAAATATCAGTATAGACAAGAACCCTCTACAAGTTTCACAAATACAAGAATTCATTGCAAATGTCAACAAGAAACAACCTCATATTCCAATTATAACTGCAGCCTTCGCTGACCACAATATCCCAGTATTACTCGACACGGGAAGCTCAATATCAATTATTGATAAGGTGTTTTTCCATCAAAACAAACATTGTTTTAATTACAGATACCTCAGCCGTAATGTTGAAATAAGTACCATAAATTCTAAGGTTGATTTTGAGGGATGTGTAGAGGTGTCATTTAAAATAAAGGATAATAATTTTAAACATCCAATGTATATCTTCCAGTTATCAGAATTGTCATCATTCAAAGTCCTGTTAGGGTTTGACTTCATCCATAAATTCAATGTCGTAATCTTCCCCGACTTCAAGATGTGTAAAATAGCTCAAAGTCATATTTTTTTTGAAAATGATAGTGATCAAAAGTTTGCAAACCGTCATATCAATAACATCCTTTAAAAATCAGATGCGAGAACAACAAAATGCACCCGATAGTGATTTGAGGAAACATGTACATGCCCCCCCTTTCATTCCTCAGCAGTATAAGCAAGATCATGTTGATTGCAAAGCTCGAGCAACACAAAAGGCTCTTTTAGCCCCTGGTGACCAGAGATACGTCACAATGTATGCTATAATTCCAGAGGAGCTACTTAGAACCGAATTTTTATTTATACCTAATGACACACATCGAGCTATTTTTTTTTGAGTCTATACACTCAATTTCACACGGCACACAGCAGGCAGACCAGCAGAAACTCACACAAGGCCAGGCAGACCAGCAGAAACTCACACAAGGCCAGGCAGACCAGCAGAAACTCACACAAGACCGGGAGACACAGCACACACAACCACACTTTAAAATCCAATTTGATGTCTATTGTGAAAACCCCAGTGATGAAGCAAAACACATAAAGAAGAATTCTCATGTCGGAGACATCTTTCAGATTGCTGACTTTCGAAGTCCATTCCTGTCTCAGCCCAACAAATTTAACACCGAAATTCCCCCTCCAGGTCATGCAGAAATAGTAAATCTTATTCAGCCTACTCAAGAAATAATCCAACAAAGATACGTAGAATTCCACAATAGCAAATATGACGTTTCTCACTTGTCCCAAAAGGAACAGCAGGAACTCCACACAGTTTTAGAAGAAAACTTCCAGGCTTTTTCCTCATCTTTAACTACTATGGGCCACACAGATAGAATTGAACCCACTTTACATTTTACGTCAAATTACCCCATAAAATGTCTACCGTTTCCAATACCTCAAGCGTTACAACAGGAAGCCCAGCAACAACTTAATGATATGGAAGCTGCTGGTATAATTTCTAAAAATATTGCCACATGGGCATGTCCAATGCTCCTTGTCAAGAAGAGAGCCGTAGAAAAAGATAAACAAACATACAGAATGGCACTCGATCTACGCCTTTTAAATTCTATTGTCCAACACTCATCATACCCGTTACCAAAAATTAGTCAGATAATCAACAGCATTGCCAATTTTCGTTTCTTCACGTCTCTTGATATGCCCTCAGCTTACCATCAGCTCGAACTTCCGGAAACATATAGGGAAAGGATTTCGTTCACCACTCCATGGGGTACATACAAGTTTAATCGCCTCCCATTCGGGCTCAAAACAAGTGCTTCCATCTTTCAAGCTCTCATGGACACCATCAAAGAAGAGTGTAACGTCTCCGGAATAGTCTGGTACCAAGATGATATACTTATTTGTTCCAATAGTTTTACTGAAACAATAGTCAAACTTCAAAAGCTACTCAATCTATTCAAGAAATATAATCTCACACTAAATCTCAAAAAGTGCAGTTTTCACAAAGAAGAAGTTAATTTCCTCGGGTTCAGGGTATCTCAATCTAAAATAGCTCCCATAAATTCCAATATCAGCAAGATAACTTCTTTCCCTGTTCCTACAACAAAAAGGCAGGTCAAAAAATTTCTAGGCATTTGCAGCTTTTACAGACAACTTATTCCCAGGTATGCAGAATTAACAGACCCACTTGTCTTACTAACATCACCAAAGGTTTCATTTAAATGGACTCCCACTCATCAAGCTGCTTTTCAGACACTCCAAGATATTTTTTTTTAAAACACCCTTCCTTCAACAACCGGATTTTAACAAGCACTTTTATTTAAACACAGATGCCTCGGCGCATGCAATTTCGGCCATATTAATGCAAAAGTCACCAGATAATAATAATCTCTTACCTGTTGCCTATTTCTCTAAAGCACTTCGTAATGCTGAAAAGAACTACCCCGCTATAAAGCTGGAACTTATGGCTATTGTAAAAGGAGTTCATGCATTCAAAAACATTCTGTATGGAAGAGAATTTACCATACTGTCTGATAGCAAACCACTAAAACACTACAAAAAGATCACTTCACCTGCAGATATTATATCAAGATGGTTACTGGAACTGTCAGAGTATACTTTTGTCTTTGAACATGTACCTGGTAAACAGAATGTTCTTGCTGATTTTTTCTCAAGGACATCTTTCAAACATAATTCTGAAGATGTTCAATCTAATCCTAATTTAATACGAAGTAATGACATAATCCCAATACATAATGAAAACATAAATGAATTACATACCTACACTGCAGAAGATGACCACAATATAATTTCTAGACCACCACCAGATCCTTTATGTGAAATTTCAATTCCTACATTGCTATATGAACAGAATAATGATGCAGACTTGAAGAAGATCATCCAAGACATAAGAAAAATTGGCCCAACCAAACACAAAAATTATATTATATGCCCCAGTACTGGACTTTTAAAATTCATGCAACAATGTAAGACGGAAGACCAGATTTCCACACAATTTAAAGTTGTTGTTCCACTATCCTTACAGGCCAAGTGCTTAAGAATCCATCATATAGCACACTTTGGCATCATCAAAACATACAATGCTATCCTGGAAAATTTTTGGTGGAAAGGTTTATTTGCTGATACAGTTAATTTCGTCAAGTCCTGCTCAAGATGCCTCTCCTCAAAACCCATTACAATTCCACCTGCACCTTTTCAAAACACACATATACCAACCAGACCGGGAGAATTTATATCACTGGACTTTGTAGGTCCGTTCAGAAATGGCTATTCTATTCTGACAGTAATTGATCACTTCTCAAAATTCCTATACCTGTATCCGATAAAAAAAATTACTGCTATGAATACTTGTAAACTTCTGTTTGACTATTTTTGCACCTTTGGAAGACCTCAACTAATACTGACCGATCAGGGTTCACAGTTTACCTCAGCTATGATGCACGAGTTTAACAATATGTTGGGCATTAAGATACAACACACTACAGTTGCTCACCCGCAGGCTAACTCAGTCTCGGAAAGAATAAACACCTCTATAAAAGCAACAATTAAAGCACTTATGCAAGATAATCTTTCATTTTTCCACGCCATTAAGATTCATCAAATGTTATATAACTCTTCGGCACACTCAACAATTGGCTTTTCACCTAATAAGGTCCACTTTGGCCGTTCTCTGGCGACAATGTATGACAATTTTACACCTATGAAAACACGTATACTCGATGAAGAAAGCGATTACAATAATATGTTAGAAAACCTTGAAAAAATATACAAGCAAGTCCATGAAAACTTACTAAATTTCCAGCACCTTCAAAATCGTAAACAACACCAAAAAGCAAAAATAAGAAAACTAAGAGTGAATGATACAGTCTACTTAAAAAATAAAGGTGCATTTCACTCATCAAATACAGGACCATACATCGTCAAAACAGTGCATAGTCCAGTCATTGTATCGATTCAGCGAAAAGAAGAATCGCATGCACCTATAAAGAAAGTTCACATAAACAAACTTATTTTTGTCCCTCAACGTAAGCCTCATCTGATTGAGCACTCTCAACCTTCTGCATCAGCGGCACAACCAACAGGTTTAATGTCCCACAATAATATGGATGACGACATAAACGGTGATACCAGTCCCACAGTCTGTGATTTTCCTGATGAACTTGAGCCTCTGCCGAACCAACAACAAGTGCTGCAAGATCCTCCGAGCAGTCCAGACCAAACAACTGATGAAGATGACATCCCCTCACATCTGCCTGTTATCCAACCAGTTCGAGCCAGGAGTCCTTATCCCCTCAGAAGTCGCACAAAGAAGTAGATCTGCATTCCATGTATCCTTTTAGCAATGTTGCAACAATTTACCATCTTTTAGATACAGGTTTGTTCTTCTCACAAATGCTTTGTTATTATGCCTGCTGGCGGGTGTAAATTTGCCTTATACTTCTCTTTCCACCTGGATAACACTCCAAGGACTTTTGAACTGATATACATACAAATACGATAAAACTAAAACTTACCTTAACAGCACAGTTTCTCAGGTATCCAATAGTAAAGTGTATTTAAACATACAAATATTGATCAATTGAAAATGCTCTAAGATGTGATATTTACATACAGTACCTGCATACCAATAATGTTGTGTAACTTCGTGGTAAAACAAGTAAATGCAATTTATATAACATATTGTATACTCATTGATTTACATTTGTCTATTGCAAGAATAATATAACTTCGCAGCCATGTTTTGTTGTGTTTCCTTTGTCAGAACAGAGGGTTCTCATTTGTTTTCAATCTTTGAACAAGGTTTACTTGGCCCTTGCACCATACTGTTCAATTTTTTTCGTTTCCTTCCTTTGTCCATTTCACTTCCTTTCTTGTGACCTATGGTCAGTTTGTGGTTTTTTCTCTTTGTACCAGGGATATGGTTATTCTCCATATTTATTTGACTTTTCCTTCAGAAACTTGCATTAATGTAGTGAATGTACATAATCTTCCTGCAGTATAAGTCACTCTATACTGGTTCAGCATGTGCACATGCCAACACGTGTATCAGCGTATAACTGTATGTACTGTGTAATACACCTAAGTTTCATTTTAGTTTGCTCCTAAATGTATAAATAAGTGTGTAAATAACAAAAGTTTGTGTTCCCCCATTGGTACCAATGCCCACCTTTTACAGTAAATGTTTTCTTTATAGTGTATTTCTGTATGTTTCTTTTATATACTTTCTTTATACTAGTGCCATATATAAAACATTGTCATAATGGATGTATCTTTTCGTGTAACCTAGTTGAAATATGCACATACTGCTACGAATAATGTCAATGCTTGTAAAATTTAAACTAATAGGAGAACTGCGTAATTTTACAACACTTGTACCATGTATGTACAAATTTATATGAATTTTTTTTATTCCCAGGCAACAAATGTGTTCTGAAGTTATACGCACAATTTGTAGGTGCGTCAACTGTTTAACTCTGTCTGTATTTTTTTTATATATGAAAATGTATTGTATCTGTTCCTTTGGTCGACAGTTGTCCGTCGACATTGTAATTCCCTTTGTAGCCCATGGTGCTTGTTGTTTTTTTTTCTTCCCTGTTTTGCGGGAGGATGTCACATAGTGACACCCCTTTATAAAATTTAGGTTCACACCATTTTTCTAAAATTTAACATACTACAAAGAATTGCAAATTTTCTTTTTTTTCTCTGATTTATCATATCCCCCAATGTTTCAGCCATATTTGTTCTTGTAAAAGGAAATTTTCCTTCTACTATAAATTTTTTTTAATCTTGAGAGCTAAAGGACGATAACTTTAATTTCCCACGTGGAAGTTGCTCCCAGGCCTAGCTAGCCGTCATGCAATGATGTACCGATGTCTCGTCCCCGTAAGTACAAGTGCTACAACCTTCCTGAAAAATGGCGAATGTTCTAGAACATCGTCGAACCTTCCGCCACGTGGAAATTCCGTCCTGCTAGCGTAGGGTTACAAAAAGACGACCGCTACGATGGCGAACATATCGCCAGGTACGCAGACATTGTGCAGGCTCCTGATTGGCTACAGCAGTCTATCTCGCCACGCTTGGCGAAAATGGCGAGCTCCGAGCCCACGGATCGCAAAGACGTGAGCGTCAGTTCTCTGCTCGTCGGCCTGCTGTGTGTACGGTTTTTTTTTATGAGGCATAGTCCTCCTTGGTGGCCCCATGTGCCATTTTTTTTTTTAAATTCTTGTTTGTGTAACTTTATAATTTGTGTTAGTTGACCAGCACCATTTTGCCCATATTTATCATGCGTAAATAAAAAAAGTTCTTTTTTCTTATATGGTTTGGTGTCTTCATAATAAACAACGCATCACCGGAGTTATATGTGTGTGTGATAAATTAGAGCGTTTTTAGTGTACAAGATTTCGGCATCACTACTCTCCGTTCGTTGTCATCCATAAAACAGGTATGTGCCCTTTTTGAAATTTATTGGAGTCGGACCACTCGAGAGTTTTTTTTTTTAATTAGAACCTGCAAAGGTAGAAATTTCCTGTACGATCACAAGGTGTTGAAGATTTATTTAGGACCATTACTCTATACAAGTACTTTTCGCATTCCTATGACTTTGTTCCTTATATGATAACCTCTGTATTTGTAACGTACTGCTGCACAGAACCAAGGTAAGAGAAACAGCACTTACTAAATACATTACTGGCTTTAAATTTTCTACATCAGGAGAAAAAAAGCAACCAACAAAATCATATTTATTGGACAAACACATTATACTAGAAGTAAGAAGTGATTAAATTTTCAATAGATTTAAAAGAAGAAATCCTGACAAATAAGCATCAAGAACAACCCATTTCTGGCAGAAATAAAAGCTTCCATACGCTTTGTTATTCATGTCAAACAGACAGTGAATATCATGTACAGGTACATTTGCACATTCAGCTTCAACATGATATCGACCGTAGTGACTGGCATATGATGACGAGATCATCACTCGGCAACAGCAGACCAGACGCTTTCTTTTGGAAAGAGATCTGGAGAACATGCAGGCCAGAGCAGCAATGGAAAATTTTCTGTATCAGGGAAGGTCCGTACAACATGCGGCCTTAAGCGTAAAGTTTTGAAAATTATTGGGGGGGCGGGCCCCACAACCACATGTATTCACGTCAGTGGCGTAGACAAGGGGGGTTAGGGGGGTCATAACCACCCCCATGAGGAATTTTTTGCCATACAAAATGTATATTCTTCACTCCCTTATCATACACCCGTATACATATATGTGACTTGCAGAAGGCGTAACCCCCCCCCATGAAAAATTTCTGGCTACGCCACTGATTCACGTCCATATAATTACTCATAGCTGCCAACTACTACGGAATATAATTAACCACTTTTTCTACATGATTTTTCGGCTTAAAATATGGCAAAATTTTTGTGCTGCGCGCGCGAGCTGGTTACTATTTTGAAAAGAATAATTAAAAAATATACATTTTACAAAAAGTAGTTAATAATATTCCATAGTAGTTGGCAGCTATGACTTGGGGTATTTCTATGACTATATATAAGGGTAAATTATTCGAGGCGCTCGAGCTCTATGGGTCCATAGAATTCTCATAATTCAATAACACAGAATTCTACATACTATGTAAGGTAAGTATCCATGTTAGTATTTTCCTACCATGTTATAAGTTAAAAATAGAAGCAAAGTAAAAATTCCAAAGGAGGAAAAAAAAAACATTTTCGATGAGATAGTGCATTTTAGACACATCTGAACTTTTCTTCCTTTCATACTTTACATTGCATAATCTGATTTTAATGAACCAGAGACTGGCGAGGGCAGCTTATAGTAACATTTGTGTGTTACATGGCGTCGCAATGAATACTAAATCACGATTGAAATCAAAAGAAGAAAATTTTTAAAAGTGCAAGTAAAGGTTTTTTTTAAACGTTTGTAAATGGCGTGAATACTTTTTTTATGCTAGTATAAATTAGTTTTCTGTATTTAGTGATAAATTATTGGGTGGGCTCAGCCCCTATTTACAATTTATTGGGGGGGCTCGAGCCCCACGGGCCCATATAACTCTACGCCTATGCATGCGGCTGCGCACTATATCCTCCTGGGACGTACCGTTACTCAGAGCTGGATTATAGGTTAAAGCCGTAACATATCAGAAATGTAACGGTGACTGTTCAAAATGCCTTATAGGCAAATAAGAGATGACCGACACGCAGTAGCTCCTGATATTATCACTATACATGCCAGTATGACGATGTCGAATGTACGCTGGCAGAGAGCATTCTCAAAGATGACGCCAAAAACGGATGCGACCAACACGATGCTGTATATTCAACCTGGATTTGTCTGAGAAGATGACATCTCGCCATTGCTGCTTCCAGGTTCGTCGGAATATTTACTGACGCGGTGTGCTTTAATGCATAGTATTGTTACTAATTAACTATACGAACATTATTTATCTTCGTTTCTCCCCATTAAATGCTCAATCTAAATCCTAAATGATTCAATCTCATGAAAATATATCAAACTCTGCCAGACAACTTTTACGACTTCCTTGGAAAATTATCCACTATAATTTTTAAACTGTTTTATTTTAGATTCAATATTTGGATTTATCGAGAACTTTGTCTGTGCATTAAAAGTTAGCGGTAAATAATCTTCCGATAAAATTATAAAAATTAGCCGCTGTCTGGGCCTAGGGTGATTGTCACAAAACTAGACATTGCTGGCTTCATAGTTTTTCGTAAGCTTTTGATGAAATCAAAGAAAGAATTTTTATATAAAAAAAAACTTTATTGTGTATTCATGATTTTATTTTACATTTTCAGAGCCGTAAAAAACGTTTTATGTCATTTAGGTCATTGCCCCTGCCATTCTGTACCATATCCATAATTTCTGCCGCACGAGGGCTACAGAGAATAGATAAAGAATGCCAGACATTTTTTATTGATTAGACATCAAATATGGCATTTTGGATCAAAAAGAAGTAAAAAGAATTGAGTCAGTTCATTCAATTATTTCAAGCAGTTGGATATCAAAAGGTGTTACGTCAATTTCACACTATCCCTTGCCGGGGGCCCCCTGACTGCCTCACCACTAGAAGTCGCTGGACAATTCTGAACTCTAACTTTTTATTTTCTCTGACAGATTGAACGTAGATGTAAACCAGAGATGACCTGTTTCCTTTATTCTTAACTTGCGTGTAAAATTTTCTATATAGTATAATTAAATGTGTGTAATTAACCCTTTCAGGCGCAACCCTTTCCCAATGCTGAAAAAAGGGCAGCCGTTGCCATCGCTCGACTTAACTACCAGCAAGATGGCGGACGATCGAAACGTTCATCGCGTGCCACAGATCTAGAGACCCTTTTTGGGCACAGCCAGCTGTCGTCAAAAAAGGGGTCTCTAGATCTGTGGCACGCGAAGAACGTTTCGATCGTCCGCCATCTTGCTGGTAGTTAAGTCGAGCGATGGCAACGGCTGTCCTTTTTTCAGCATTGGGCAATCGATCCAACTGTTTTCGCATTCTTTCATTTTCCAGCAGATGCCAGTACGGTTAAAAATAATCGTGCCCATTTTCTTACGGGAAATGACGTGCTAAAAAGTAAAGGATTCTCGGGGAGCTCTGTCACCCGCAACTATTTTTATAGAAATCCAATCTATTCTTCGTGACTGGCAACAGTCAAAACGTCAGAGTTTGGTGATCCCAGAGCGGGACCACTGCGTGTTCAAGGGTTAAAATGTTACAGTAATCCTTGAAACACTACCTCCTCTGCCGGTCGGCGACGCGTCTCGGGAATAAAAGGTAAGGTGAAGATTTTTTTATTTTTATCGAGTCCTTACCAATAGACATGCCGAAGTACGCAGCAAAAGGAGTTATATTGAAACTTGCGACGAAGTTGATTTTTTTTTTTCATTCTTTACTTAGGACCGTTAGGGAGAAACGCAATCCTAAGTTAAAAAAAAAAAAAAATGCTGTAGAACGAAAGTTTGAGCCCGAAAGCAATCTTTCATATTTTAAGTATAAACAAGTACCTGGACAACGGTAGTGGCAAATTGTGACTCTTTTGATTCATCTCTAGCTTCCACAATCAGTTCCAAGTATTTGGTTTTCTCGTAATCTAAGGGCGTCACTAGCGTTATTCTTCCGCTTGAACTATCAATCCTGAAAGCTTCACGTTGAGATGATCGAACAATCCTGTATCTCAGTCTGAAAAGAAAGAAAAATGAATAGAATATGATTAAAACAGCTATTTGGAGATTAAACATTAAAAAATATATGTATATAAACAATTTTTGTTGGGTAAACCTATCAATGAGTGAACTCAATTAGTAATGAAATATTTTGTACAAATTTCGATAAAATAAGGTTTGAAGAGTTTCGCAGTTTATGCATTGGGAACAGTAATTTCCTTCAATGCAATAAGAAGCTGTTTCACGCTTTACTGATTTTCCTGGACACATGTCCTGCCATTGAAAAGTAATCATTTGCAGATGTGAACAGTACTTAGTCCTGGCTGACGAGATACGCAGGCTACGGTGTAGATATTTTAATCGCACCCCCTTTGCACTCGAAAATTCGTGTGACCAAGGGGATGTGACCATCTTAGTCTGTATCTCTGGGGGTGTGGCCATGTTAGTCTGTGTCTCGTTAGTCACGATTAACGCAGTACGCGGCTAACGAGATATACGGGATACGGCGCTGAAATTTTGGTCATAAGCCTTTGCATTGGAAGAGTTATGTAACCTAGGGAATTGCAAAAGATGGTCTCAAGCCCTTGATATCACACAATTTTTGCACGAGTGCAAAGGGATGAGACTAAAATATCAGCACTGTAGCCTGTATATCTTGTCAGGCATGGTGTTCAGTTACTCAAAACATACTGCAATTCCAATAAACCAACATACAATGTCAGTATAGTCTATTTATTGGGTTATCGTTTAGCTGAATTGTAAACCCCTTAAAAATGTACATTACCTAAGGCTCCCCTGCAAGCAGATAGTCATCGTGTAGGGATTTTTTAACTCAACAGAGTACATGCAGCATTTTTCCTGCGTTGTGAAAGCGCCGTTTTAATGTCAAAGTCTCGCAATCATGTACTAAAATCCATCTCATATTCCTATCTTAAAAATCCGTAACCACGGTAGAAATCTGTGAAGGGGCCATGCCTTACACTTACAGCTACTGCCATAGCTGTCATTTAGAGAACTTTCACATACAATCGAAAAGACGAGTATTAATACAGTGGTACCTGCTAAAGTGACCACCTTGGTAAAGAGACCACCTGTCTAAAGTGAACACTTTTATGAAATTTCATTGTAACTCATAAAAAATGTAAGGGGAAAATATCCTGTAAAATGACCACCTGCGAAAACTGTATAGTGACCAGATAATCTGCCAAATTTAAGTTTTTTAACCTGTCAAATGTGACCACTTTCCACTATAAACTGCCTCTTAAATATAAAACACATTCAGATAATATAGAATGCTATATCCCTTTTCAGTTGTTTAACACAAGATTTGATCTCAACACTGATTCTCCCTTCTGTAACACTTGTTCTCAACAGATGAATAAAAAAAAAAATTAGATAAATAAATTAGAAGGAAAACTTGTTTTAGTCTAGATTCTTTTATATTTCTGTTGATGCTAAAATTGATTCAGCGTGGTTTCCGGTATGAGGTGTGTGGGATGCAGTTAATCACATATTTACAATTACTTTTGATGAAGTTAATAACACATTTATGAGTACTTCTGATTTCCCTTTACCTAGTCTAAATGTAATACACTTGCCATTTTAAATCTCCCATCTGTCAATAATGCTATTTAACTGTTTCTTAATTTACTCTGGTTTTAGCCTTTGTAATGCATTTTGTTGGCGTCTGTAGTCTGTAAATATATTTAATTTTCTTCCTTTCCCACAGTATTACAATAATTTTTTCTAGGCTACAAAAACTATATTCTGATCACCCCTGTGGCGAGTCACATTTAAATTTTGCCAAACATGTATAAAGCCTACATAAGAAAAAACATTTCTTTTCATTTTTTCAACATGGCGATTTATTTGGCGACCTGCCCTTTTAGAACTTTGCTGTTACAGCACAGTGTGTTATCTAAACAATGTGTTCTTAATGTACACTAGTGAAAATTGTATCATGAACTATATTTGTGCAAACATGAAAACAACCCAAACATTCAAACTGTACTTTAGTATTATGTGAAGCTGCAAGATGGAAATTTATATTTTTTATTCATATTTATTACTTTTTATTATTCATTGTGACCAAGAAGTATTAAAACACATACTGAAACGTAAGTATAAGGAATTCACACACAATTTGTATGCAATGTGCATTTTAATGTTTCAGTATTTTAATCCCTACATTCCTCTTTTTTGTTCATGGATATTTATTGATTTTGAGATCTTGTTATAAATAAACTGTAGAGTGTTTGTGCAAGTGTTATTTGAATTTTAAGCATAAACAAGTTTATTAAAGTGCTACCTTTGTAAGGTGACCAGTTTTGTCGTTCCCAAGGGTGATCACATTAGGCAGGTTCCACTGTATTATATATTTTAACTGAAAATTTCCAGTGAATTCTTCTGGTATTTAAAAATGTTCATAGTATTTTTTCATCCATCCTATGCATGATTATAATTAAAACTCAATTGGACAATTGAAAGACACAGTTTAACGAGATCATGACTCTTTTAAGGACTTCATATGAGTTGTTCCTATAAGTACATCTTTATTAGAAAGTACAATTTACAAGGACGGACAAGTTAGCATCCACGCCCAAAGGATGGTAGTAGGGCACGCCAGCCACTACACCGCCTAGGTAGCTAATTAAAACTCTATCAGAAACTTTTAAAATAAATAGTATTGGATGTTTATAAACAATTCTCAAAGAAAGAGGAATTTTCTGAAATACTTTCGTTCTTAATGATCTCTGTTTGGGTTTCGTTTTAAACGTTCGTATGTGAACGGGCGCCTTAAAAATAGCTAAACGATAAATAAGTACATTGATATAACCCTTGATAGTTTCAACAGAAGAGGCTACTTGAAGAGTTCGTTATTATTTCAAAAATTACTTCAGCTTTTGAACTGGTGAAGTATGGAAACACATTTTCCTAGTCGATCTTCTTAAAAGGCACTCTACTAACGCTTTCTAGATGCAAGAGCCTTACCAATCTTACATCATCAAGTTTTGAGTTCAGTGTTAAGTCTAAATTTAAAAGTTTTATATTCACAAAATAAAACTATTTGAAATTTCTGGTGAATTTACCCATGAATAGCAATGTTTTCATAATTTGAGATAAAAATATAATTTTACGGCAAATGGCAGTTTTTAACCCATTTATGCCTAGCGTCCCTTTTTTGGGATGGCATTTTCGCTATTAGTCGAAAATGTTATTTATTTTTCCCAGCCTTTATTCATGAGTATTGAGCCTCAACTCTACAAAATATTTTAACATGACCAAGTAGGATGTTGATATTTCGATTTTTATGCATAGTGATTTTAAAAGAAATCATCCCTTGTTCAAGAAGTTGACATGAGAAATTTATCTATTATTTCTGTTATCAGTAAAAATCGAAGAAAGTCGCAAAAATATCCAGGCACAAATGGGTTAACCATGACTAATTAGATAATATGATAAAGAAATAGATCAGAATGAATAATTTTGTATGAGAAAATTATTTTAATTTTAATGTTTAATTTAAGATATTTTCTAATATTTGTAGCATATTCACCAGAAATTTTAAATAGTTTTTCTTTGTGAAATTAAAACTTTGATGACGTCACATTGCTAGGCCTATTCCATCAATGCTTGGTGACGTAATAGTTCTAAGGCTTTCTATATCTAGGAGGCGTTGACGCCATCCAAGACACATAACTATCGTGTCGGTCTCCCTTAAACCAAGATGTAGAAAGCCTAACAATTGCTAAGTCACCAAGCTTTCACGTCATCAGTAGGCCTTAAAACATGATTTCATCACACTTTAACTTTCATAAAGTAAAACTATTTATAATTTCTGGTTAATTTACTCACTCACAACAATATTTTAAAGATAAGAGACAGAAAATTTAATTTTACGAAAAAGGGCAACTTTTTAACTGCGACTAATTATGTAATGTAATAAAGAAATAGATCATAATGAACTGTTTTGTATCACAAAGGTATTTTAATTTTTATCTTAAGATATTTACTAATATTTGTAGATTTCACCAGAAAATTTAAATAGTTTTACTTTATGAAATCAAAAATGTGATGACATCATCACTTGAAGGCCTAGTGGTGACGTCAAAACTTCAGTTGTTAGGCTTTCTATATGTAGGAGGTGTTGCTTAAACTCAATACAACGCATGCAACATTTTCGCAGCGCAGTGAAAGCGTCATTTCGATGGCAAAATCTTTCCACTCCAACATTTAACACCGACAGCCAATTCTTGTCTCCCCAACCAGCACGTTAAAATTTGAAAGAGTCCTAGTTTTGAAGCTACAGCTGCTGTGCGCAGCTGCTCATTTAAGACGTTCGGCGACAGGCAACTGGACCTTCGATCTGCGGAATTGGTATTTTATTATATAACAATTTTCTTTGAATTTTTCCTGGTGTTTTAAAATTTTTCATCTCATTTATATACCTTATGTATAGTTACACTGGTGTGCAAAACTCAACCTTTTACAGGGAAATGTTCCCAATTGGAAACATCGAATTGAAAATTTATTAAAAATGGAAATTTTATCATTATTGATTTGAAAACATTAGCCGACAAAGTTAAAAGATGACTTGATTTTTCGAAATAGAAATTGCATTTCTAACATTATTGGGAAACTGGAACAAAAATCATGAAAAGAGTCATTTTTATTTTTACAAAGCTATCTTGATACACCCTCCCCCTGGCAACCTAATTCATATCTTTACTTAAATTTAAAAATAAATCTTTTATTAATTCTCAATATTTGACTTACTATTTAAACTACCCATCAGTATATTTAGTTTTTGAAAGCAATGTAATTTAAAGTCAGACATGACCTATGCTCCAAATTGGAAACTCAGTGAAAATTGTATAAAAAAAGTTTTTTTTTTCCTGATTTAAATGATTAATATCCTTTAACTAATGCATTAGGAGACAAAATATTCAAAAAACTAATTTAAAATACGTCTGGATCCCAATGCGGTCTTTAAAAGGTTGAGCAACAATGAGCATTTTAACCGTGTTATCGTGTTATTAAATATTTTGAGAAATTAAAAGGATTTGTTTTGAAATTCCTAAACGATAAGTAAGTACGCCCCCCCCCCCTGTATATCCCTTGATATTTTCAACAAAAGAGGCTACCTGAACGGTTCTTTACTATTTAACATGTTAAGTTTTAAAACCAATGATCCAGTATGGAAACACTTTCCATGGTCGAACGTCTTGAAAAGGCACTTTACCTAAGGCACATACCCATCGTGTAGGTCACCCTTAAACTCAATACAATACACGCAAAGCATTTTTTTATGGGAAAGTCGCGTATTCTAACATTCAATACCGACAGCCATGGCCAGTATTGAACAATTACAGTTCCACGTGAATATCTCAAAACCCTGGTTTCAAAAATGGAAAATTAAATCTAACCCCTCTAAATGCAATGTGGTTCACTTCACCAATAGCAGAAAACAGTTTATAAACCTCTAGATACATAGCAGTAGAATTAATTGTACCAGAACCTGCAAATACTTGGGTGTCACGATTGACTCCCGTCTGACATGGAAAGCACATGTGCTTTATGCCAGAAACAAAATGGTTGGAGCACCAAAAAAACTAGAGAAATTGCTTTTCCAAAATAAGCTCAGACTTCAAAATAAAGTAAAATTATATAAATGCATAGTGCTTCCTGCGGCGACTTAGCCATCACCTCCTAGATATACAGTGCCTGAGAACAGGAAATTTTACGTCATCAATAGGTCTACTAATATACGCGATCACACATTTACTTTTACAAATAAAACTATTCAAAATTTGTGGGAAATTTACTTCCGCATAAAACATTTTAATGATTTAAGATAGAAAATTTAATTTTACGACAAATAGGAAATTTTAACTATCACTAATTATATAATATGATATAGAAATAGATCATAACATTTTTTTTTATTAGAAAAGTATATTAATTTTAATCTTTAACTAAGATATTTTCTAATATTTGTATCATTCACAGAAATTTTAGATAGTTTTACATTGGGATAGTAAAACTGTGACGCTGTCATCTTAGAAGACCTAGTGATGACGTAAAAGCTTCTGTTCTCAGGCTTTTTATATCTAGGAGGTGTTGCTTATGCCAGCCAAAATCAATCTAGATATATTATAACGAAAACACAACGCAATTGTCTGCCGAATACGTCATGGACACAGGTACCTGACGAATACTGTTATTCCGCGAGATCTCTGCGTCCCTTCCTTTAGAAAAATTGTCCATCAGATTGGTAAAAATTTCTTCACCAATCTCGGTAATGTTCCAAACGAACTATGGGCTGAGCTGCCAGATTACGATTTCCGAGAAGTAAACTATAAAAGACCCAAGGCGGTCTTACTCTTACAAACCGACTAGGAACTTTGCAATTATTATTCTAATTACTGTTTTTGTGCATTTTGTTTCTAAAATTTGTTCATCACGAATCATTTATATTGTTATCTCATTCTTTATCTATGTACCTATTGCTGATTTATTGATGATTTGATTTATTATTTTAGTGCGTATTTAAAATATGAAAATGTTCCAGATCTTATTTTATGTTATTATTTATTTATTTATTCTGGCAAAACAGGGATTTGAACATAAGCTAGATGACTCCGTAGTTTAAACCGAAACCAAAACAGAACTTATTACAAATAAAATAGTATTTCAGAAAATTTCCACGTGCTATTGCTGTTGTAATTCGAACATTTATTTTCTGATTAGTGCGTTTCGTTTTTACTAGAGCCGAGAAAAAAAATTTAAAGAGCTAAGGAATAGAGCGTAAATCGAACCCATGACCGTACGCTTAGGCGATTAGAAGGAGGTCAGGCGCTTAATGTGCAACAACCTACCATTCCAATTTTGACTTTTCTTGACTACTATAACTGCATATAAACATTAAGGTTTATTTTTCAGAAATTATTTTTTTAAGAACTTTAAATTATAACTATATACATAGGGTATATAAATGCGATGAAAACTTAAAGCACCAGAAAAAGATCAAAGAAAATTTTTACATAGTAAAATATTAGTATACTACCATGCCATGGGCTATGCAGTCAGATTTCAACATCTTAAAAGCATAACAGCATATAGCTGCTGTATTTACGAAGAATGGGCTCCTTCAAGGTTCTATCCTATGTACAGGTTCGGCAGACAAGACTATGGTATGGCTATCGCTATTGAATGTTGGAGGGCGAGACATTGATATCAAAATAACGCTTTCACTGTGCTGGGGGAAGTGTTGCGCGCATTGTATTGAGTTTAAGGGAGACCCACATGATGCGTATATGCCTGGAGGCTGGTGCCTTGTGTGAAGTGCCTTTTTAAAAAGTTCGGCCTCGGTAAAAAGTTTCCATACTGAATCACATCGGTTTGGAATCTGAATTAACGCGCGAAATAGTGAAAAGCCATTCAGGTAGCCTCTTCTGTTCAGGCTATCAACCGATATATTAACGTATTTATTTATCGTTTAGGTAATTTTAAAGCGGCCCTTTGAATACAACAAACTCTTGTAATTTCTCGAAATATTGAATAATGCGGTATAAAGTGCTTTAATCGATATTAATCTAACAAATCTATTGATATTACCAGTTACTTATACCAATATAATAACTACTTTCGCTTCTTCCCCTTAAAAGTTCAGTTTAAATATTTAAATCCCCCATAGTTGAGTCTCGTGAAACATATTAAACAGTATAATCTCCAGCAGAGCTATATAGAATAGTACAAATTGGGAATATGAAGTAGGGTTTATGAACCAATTTTTAATTTATAACGTCACGATTTAAACTTCTGTGCAAGAAACTTTGGGTAGTAGAGTCAGTTCATCTAGTTATTTCACACACTGAGTTTTTGAGCGGAGTAATAAGTTTTTCAATTTGTGAGGAATATATATATATATATATTATTTACTTATTTTTAGATAGAACCGTTTAAATATTTATGTTTTTAAAAGCAGATTTGGGTTTTTGGAGAGCTTTATTAGAAATTAATGCAAAATAATCTCAGATTTAAAAAAAAAGTAATGTATAATCATCTTCTTCTAAAAAAATGCCAATAATTACGAGATATTTTTGAAGCGAAAGCAAATAGAAAATAATGAATGTTTTTCTCGTGAAATTATCGTTTTTTCTTTGAAGAGCATTTACTTTTAGTATAAGTTATATAAATATTTGAAAACATAAATATAAATATTATTTTTAATATTATTATTTCTCTCTCAATTACAAGAACGGACAAGGGAAAAAAGTATATATATATATATATATATATATATATATATATATATATATATATATATATATATATATATATATATATATATATCGATTTTTATCCTTTCAGAAGACTGTCTATAGGTGATTACTAAATTACATTATTATAGTTATTTTGTTATTAAACTTTTTATGTAAAATTAGAAATAACGTCCTATGAAACTACTTCATAGCTCTGTTAAATTAAATTTGCATTTTTCTTCACTCAAAATAAATAAATAAATAAATATAATTAATTTATATTTAAAGGCAAGCTGTATGAATAATAAACAACAAGTAAAATAAAATGTAATAAAATAAATCTGTTTTAATAAAGGAAAATTCAAATATAATGAGACTGGAAATGATGTTTTGATGGTATGTGAAAATCAATTTAAGTCTTATTCCTTAACAGAAAAAAAACTCTTGTTCAGATTGTCCAAACTAATTGAAAATCTGAAAATATTTACCAGAAATCGGTATTTAATAAAAGTGAATTTTTTTGTAAAAATATTATATATTCTTTCAGTATAATTCTTTCTTAGTTTTTCTTGTAAATTAGATTATTAGATTAGTAATTTCCATTTGAAAATGCTCTTTTAAAACTGTTGTTTGAATTTGAATTTTGCATTACATACCTTGGTTCATTGATTTAGTAACTAACTAACAATGCCATAAACTCATTGTTTATTTTAAGGCTATTGCTTGCTTCTCCTGAAAATCTCTATTAATAATAAAATCGCTAAAATAATTAAAACTTTGTACAATAACACACCTAAAGAGTACTGATCAAACTGAACACATGCTTTGATCTAAAAAATTTCGAACTTCTTCAACAGCAGCAGAAGATTGAAACTTTTTGGATGGAAACACGTGTACAGTTTGATAAGTACCTTTTGTGCGTATTTTACAAAGTTTTACTTATTTTATTTTAAGCACTAGTTTTTTTTAATGATCTTTGCTAATAATTTTCGAGCACCAGTTTTTTAAAAATGATTTTTGCTAATAAAATCATCTACTACTAAACGTATGCTTGTATGTTTCGCTTAACGGACGAATTACGTCATGTATAGCTACCATATTTACAGTGCTGACAGTAGGTGTGTGCATTCCACAGAAGAACTTCGTACGTTTTCAGATATTCTCGCACAAATATAAGTTCGCATCCACCGAACTATTTCTCCGACATTTTTGATACTTCCATCACCGGCCTTTTTCTGCATTTTCTCTTATTGTCTGTCTGAGCCACAACGCACCAAGAGACACTGCACAATCGTTGGCGCATGTGACCGTTGAAAATATAGTTTTTCACATTGAACCCTTCATCGGCCAATCGGCGAAGAAGTGGGATGAGGTATCTATCTGCCTATATTTGAAAAGCAGTTTTTGCGGGGGGGGGGGATTTTTTTATTGTTTTATTTGAAAGAACATGCTTTTAAGATTCCAAAACTGTCTTCCTTTTTGTTTCTACGGTGAGTATAAGGGGAGCTACAGCTCTTTGAAATGTTAAAGCTGTTGAAAATATTTACATGCATTTTCTGGAAAACTACGTTTCTCGACTTTGCTTCACGATAAATAGAACTGCTCTAAAAGTTTTAAAGTCATCTGAATGAAATTTTGTACAAAGATTCTATTGACATTAAAGTGTGCATTGAACTAAAAGTTAAGATATATGTATGAAATAAATAATTTTACAGGCACTTTTAGGTTAAAAAAAAACCGACTATTTTCTTAAACATCTCAATGTTTTTGTACATAATTGGCCATATTTTAGTGAATTTTTGAAACACAATAAAACTTTTAGTTCATTGCACAGAAAAGTGTTATAAGAGTATATAAAGCGAAGAAATTACTAAATATTGAGAGGAGTTCAGCGTACAACAGTTGGTTTAAGTATATATATATATATATTTTTAAATAACAAAAAATTTAAAAAAACATCTATCGCGTTCATCTTTTTATATGACCTTTCAAATAAAATTGCATAAATTGAGTGAAAATTTTGCATCTAAAAGAAAAAATGCTCCACAAATTGTCAGATACCTTAAACTTAGGATTCAAACGGAAATTTTTGCTTGCGTTGAATGTGATTACTTTTCAAAATTTTTTTGGTACGATCCTACAGTATAAACGATCCTACATCAGTATAAACGATCCTTTGGAACGATCCTACAGTCCGATGTATAAAATTTGATTTTTCTTTCACCCGTCTCTCATTGATATAGAACAATCGGATAAACCTTCAAACGGCTCCAATATTATAAACGTGCATTCGCTGCCATCGCGCGCTGTAACTACCAACAACATGTTTGATGGAATCGGTAGTTGCGGGCTACACAATCAAACAATGATTTCTTTGACAGAGCTAAGCTCTGTGGCACTTAATTAGGGATTTGATGGACTGCCATGATGCTGGTAGTTAAATCAGGCAATGACAGCGGCTGCACTTTAAAGCTTTGGCCAATCTATGCAGTTTTTCTTCTTTATTGGTGGTACTGCTGCTAGTGATGGGCATGAGTAAATGAAACTATTCAAATTTATCAATTATTAAATTCACTGGAACTAATCAATTTTGAGAAATCCATTCGAACGCTCCACCAACACCTCCTAGACATAGAAGGCCTGAGAAGCTTTTACGTCATCACTAGATATTCTAAGATGACGTCATCACAATTTTACTTACAGAAAGTAAAATTATTTAAAATTGCTGGTGAATGATACAAATTTTAGAAAATATCTTAAGATAAAAATTAAAATACCTTTCTGATAAAAAATAATTTATTATGATCTATTTCCATATCATATTATATAATTAGTGATAGTTAAAATTTCTGATATGTCGTAAAATTAAATTTTCTATCTTAAATCATTAAAGTGTTTTATGCGGGACTAAATTCACCACAAACTTTGAATAGTATTACTTTGTGAAAATAAATGTGGGATGACGTAAAAGTTTCTGTTCTTAGGCATTGTATATCTAGGAGGTGGTGGCTCCACACACAGCTTTCGAATAGCACATGGCATTCGAAATTGCACGTATTATTCAAATAGCAATCGAATAGAAATTGCCGAATACTTTTCAAACAGAAATCACGAATACTATTTGAATAGGAACCGCGAGTAGCATTCGAATAGAAGCAATAAATAGTATAGCTGCAAATATTCACTTACACCATTAATCGATTATTGATTCTAGTAGCAATCGATTACAGAATTCATCCAAATGGCACTATCAATAGCACTACCAATAGTATAAATTGAAATGGCACTCATTGAAATGATATCACTAACTACAGCTAAACTAAAGGCAACACAGCAATAGACAAACCTGCCGGCTGGGCCCGAATCCGGATCGTATGCATGCACCGACACCAGGTCCACATTCGCCGAGTTCTCGTCCACGGCCACCCTGTATCCGAACTTCTCGAACTTGGGCGGATGGTTGCGGGTGCTGGATACCCTGACCACCAGGGCTGCCTTGCCGATGTTGGACGCGGCGCCGTGGTCCCTGGCGAATATCTCCATCTCGTAGGTCATGTTCTTGTGCACGGTGAGCGGGAGCGGATTGGTCAGCCGGATGTGGCCCGTCTGGGAGTCTATGTCGAAGTGTCCATGCGAGTTCTTGATCCAGTAGGTCACCTCGCCGTTGCTGTCCATGTCCGGATCGGTTGCCAAAACCTGCTCGGCGAATGTATACATAGTTTCAGTTATTGATTTTGCATGTCGTTACCACCATGCCAAAGACTTGAATCTGCAAACTTTGCAATTTTTACTTAAAAGCATACTCTGGATTTGTGAGCAGTGCGTATATACTAATATTAGTCAGCCGAAAAAGACGGGTCACGTGATTTACTGGTCACTCCGAGTTGAAAAATAGGGGAGATGGGTTCGGCAGGGAGAAGCCAACACACTCTGTGACCGCTAAACAAAAATCCAAGCATACTTTCCGTCCCTCCTAGAACTTCCTTTTTATCCTTTGGCTTGTTTCATTTTTTTTGGCAGGGCGCCAAACCTAGCCTCTTTCGCTTGGGCAAGCAGATACAAATCCTGTAACTTTAATTCCAAATTAAGTGAAAATTAATCATTGTATTTCGCGTATCTACATTATACTGCTGATATAATCGATAGAGAGTGCTTTGGCAATCCAAACTTGAGGCACTCGTCCTAGCAGCTGACTTCTGTCAAGATCTCTCGAGCATAATTCTTGCGCATTCAACTCGTTTAGTTTTATATGGATGCTTTAAGGCAGCGTGCTCATTTCCGTTTTCGTCGTTATCTTTTTTAAAGAAAACAATGGTACACAGCTGCTCTGCATACGGATGCAATTCATGATTTGCGAAAGGCTCTGAAATAACGTTTGACTTTTAATAAATTGTGGCTTTAATCTTTTCACAAATGAGTTTTTTTTAAATACTTCTTATAAATTAAGAATTTTTCAATGTATTCACATCCATTAAACAATGGCAATAATTTTTTTTTCGCCAAGAGGGTTTGTATTTCGTATGTTGACAGTAAATATGTCTTGTAAGTTTACAGATATCATCCTCCACATGAAGCGATAAAGCACTACTCTAGCCTCTCCCCGGGTCTCATTACGCGGCTGTTGGTTTAACGGTTCGGAGTTTGGGTTGGTTTTCTCCAGATGTAACTTCAATATGCGTTAGAAATCCTCAGAAAGTCCGACCAAGGCAACCCCCATCCTAGGCAGATCGCCCAAATGTAGCGGAGCCTTAACCACACAAACCAACCACATCCGTGCTACAAGTCACAGGGTTCATACTTTCCTCACTTTTCAAACAGATTATAAGTGGACAATGCGTTCTCTAGTATATTTCTGCTCTCTGATGTATATAAGCTAATGAAGATAGGAAACGTCGAATGCGGTTTCATCGAAATTAGGAATTTGCAGATTCACGTTACTGGCGTAATGGTAGCGATGATAGTAATATGTAAGAATGAGTGATAAAATATTACCAGAAATTTCATTTAAAACTCGATAAAATAGAAAAAGAGGAAAACAACAGAAGAAATGGATAGGGGTAACTCATGCTACATTTTTTTTAAAATGGCATTTTTAAACAGGGTGTAATAATAAAAAATGCATTTATTTTCTTTCAACAAAATTCATGCTGATTACAAATTTTTTCTTTTGTTTCAATAAATCATTCAAAATCTTATAACTAATTAATTTTTGAAATAGTAATTAAAATTGTTTAGTAACTCATGCTACCAAAAAAAGAGATTGAATTATGGGCAGGAATGTCAAAGTTGTATGGCTCCTAAAATTCTTCTTCTTAAGTGCTATAATTTTTACGAGAGTTTGTATGTGCCTTTCATATCACAAAATATCATCCAGTTTTGTATGGTACATTTTATAAAATCGGTTATTGAATTGAAATATACTAAGTTTATGGCAAGAGAGATAAGTACGTGTTTGCTGGGAAGCGCCTGGGAACAAAATCCCACATCTCCCATTCAATTACAGTTAAGTTTTTACAGGGGATTCAGAGAATTAAGAATTATAGTTAGTTTTAATAATATTTGAAAGAAAGAGAGGTAATGGGAAAAGAAAAGGTTGAATTTTGGTTCAGTAATAGGTGTAAACAATCAGTAACAGCTTAATCACTGTTACCAGTGATTTCGCTGTTAGTGATGAAATTTATAAAGAAAAATAATTTTTCTTAAGTATTATTTAGATTTTTAAGTTTTCCTAATAATTCTTTAAGTTTAGTAAGGAGAGTAGGGAGAGGAACTCCGATCAATTCACTCAATTAGTTTGGTCACCACTCAATTAGTTTGGTGGTGTTGGCTATTTCAGTTAAGGTATTTTGTGGGGAAGGGTTATTATTGTTTACATGAGCGTTTGCATATGAGGTGGGTTTGTTTACTTCGGTGTTTAAAGATTTCTGATTTTGGATATTAGGGGGGGGGACTTCGGGGGTTGTCGTGGAAGGTTTTACAGCCTTTGTAGCTGGCGGGGTGGTTTAAATTACAGTTGCAACAGTGGCAACTTATGCTACAATACAGATGTCTGACTTTGAAGTATTGTAATTCTGGTGAAAAGAAAATTTAACACAAAATAAACTATCGCCAAAAGTTACAATAATTCGGAATAATTTCTCACACAATTTATTAAAACATAAACATATTTTTTAATGGTCATGTCCATGTTCATATGGAATGACCTACAGACGATATTGAAAAATCTTAGAAATAGAGGGTGGAGGAGGAATGGACCCTTCACCAGAAGAGCTGGAAGAGTCACTGAGATGACGTCAATGAAACGTCACGTCACAATGTTCTATAGTAGCTGAAAAGCTTTCCTACCTGGATAATGGTCCTTCCAGCTGGGGTGAGAGGTGGAATGCTGACAAAATACCTCTCCCTCTCGAACTTAGGCGGATTGTCGTTCTGGTCGAGGACCCGGATGACCACCGGCGACTTGGTCTCGTAGCGTCCGTCCAGCGCGATGACCACGAACTCGTAGGTAGACCTCTCTTCTCTGTCCAACACTTGCTTAGTGCACACGTCCCCTGTCTTCGGGTTCACTGTGAAAGGGATGGTGTTGCGGTCGACAGCGTAAGACAGTGTGTCCACGGAGTCGCCGCTGTCCGCGTGGATCTGAAATGAAAACAAGCCCATGTGATGTGTGGATCACGTGATGAAAATTGCACACGATGCACTTCTACAGGTCTATCGTTGAACATCGCCAAATGCAAAGGCGATCTAGAGCCAAGATGGTTAACTTTCGCAGACCGAATAGGAATACACACACATATAATTTTTTTCTTTTTTTTTTGCATATTTTGTCTTATAATGCGTAAATTAAAGGATATTAGTCATTTAAATGAATAAAAAAATGTATGCAATTTTCCCTGTGCTCCCAATATGGGAACGTGTCATTTGTGACTATACTTTTACATTGGTTTCAAAAACGGAATATATTCATGGGAGTTTAAATAATAAGTGAAATATTAAGAATTAATGAAAGATTTATTTTTAAATTTAAGTAAGGATATGATTTAAGTTTGAAGAGGATGAGAGTGCATCAAGATAGCAATTAAAAATTTATGAAAATGGCTATTTTCAAGATTTTTTGTCCTGTTTCCCACTTATGATAGAAATGCAACTTCTATTTCAAAAAATCAAGTCATCTTTTAACTATCTGCTCATTTTTTCAAGTCAATATTGATAAAATTTCATTTTTGAATAAATTTTTAATTTGATGTTCCCATTTGGGAACATTGGCCTGTAGAAGGTTAATAAGCAAAATGAAATTCCTCTTTGTAAGTAACGCTAATGCTATTTTTAGTAATAAAAGTAATGGTATATTTTAAGTAATAACATTAAGGAATAATTATAGTAATTTTATTACGTCGATGACGTAATTTGACATCATGCACCAGACATGTCAAGAAAAAATCGCCAAGTTGGCATTCGTACCGAATTCTGCGATAAACTGCACGTTCACTGCCTTGAAATTAGATGGGAAAACTTTGTGCGATAACGTTTATTTTAGATACTAACTGAAAGGAGCAGACCCAAATAAAGAACATTCTACTGGAGCACATTAACCCCTTGCTTACCATGTAATCACTACTGGATACATGCAATGCATGGGCGAAATTTCATTGTAAACTAATGTGGATACATGGCTTATTTAGGTGTACAACCGATGCAACCAACACAGGAAGCGTTACAAGGTAAATTTTCTTTCATTGGGATTGTATAATCTAAATGCCCAAAAACCTGATTTTGCATGAAATCTTCATATACATATGCTGGTACCGAAGGGGTTAAACCTTTAATGAACAGTGTTCCAGTTCTGGGAACACCAAACTCTGACGTTTTTGACTGTTGCCAGTCACGAAGAACAGATTTGATTTCTATAAAAATAGTTGCGGGTGACATAGCTCCACGAGAATCCTTTACTTTTTAGCACGTCATTTCCCGTTAAAAAAATGGTCACGATTATTTTTGACAGAACTGGCATCTGCTGAAAAATGGAAGAACGCGAGAGCAGCTGGGTAGATTGCCCAATGCTGAAAAGGGGGAAGCCGTTGCCATCGCTCGTCTTAACTACCAGCAAGATAGCGGACGATCGAAACATTCATCGCGTTCCACAGATCTAGAGGCCCTTTTTTGACGACAGCTGGCTGTGCCGGCTCAGAAAGTTGAGTCAAAAAAGGGTCTCTAGATCTGTGGCACACGATAAACGTTTCGATCGTCCGCCATCTTGCTGGTAGTTAAGTCGAGCGATGGCAACGGCTGCCCTTTTTTCAGCATTGGGAAAGGGTTTCGCCTCAAAAGATTAAGGCTTAAAATAGTTAAAACTTCGTAAAGGCCTTATTACACGAAGAAATTTTGGGGCGATTTGGTTGCTGCAACCAGTTGCGGAAACCTCTTTCTTGGAAATTTCCCTCGGTTACCTGGGGAACGGTCAACTCTAACTTTTCTGTTGAATGGCGAAAATATTGCAAGTTCCTAAAATGACAGCCAATAGCAGTGCTTCCTATTTCTACGTCACAAAGATGGCGGAAGACTCAGCGATACCGCTTGTAGTGATGAGCGAAGAAAGAATGTCGCTCAAATGGAATAGCAATATGGAAATAGATCTGACTGAAAGCAAATGTAAAAATTCCACATTTATGGAACCCTCGAGATCCTAATTATCTTAAAAGGTTGCTGAGGCGTTATGCTACCTATAATTACATGCTCTATCAATCGCCAATTCGGCGAATCTTAGGCGTTTTGTGAGCACAGCTGAGTTTGTTTATTACGGCAGCCCTGCTTGCTCATCCACTTGCCGGAAGGAGTTTCGAAACTCTTTCTGGCAAGTTGCAGCCACCAAATCGGCAACTGGTCGCATTAACCAAATCGCCCGGAATTTTCTTCCTGTATTAAGGTCTTAGAATAACACCACTTTTTTAAGTGCTGGACTTCATCATTCAAATACTCGGATCGTATGTACAGTTTACCTGTATGTATTTACCCTGTATGTATTTTAAAATTTAATATTGTACAGTGTCCAACGATTCCCGGGCACCCTGTATATTTATTAGCGCTGAAAAATCAATCCAGTTTTTTCTAAAAGTATTATGCAACTTACTTGTAAAAAGCAGTGGCCGGCTGGAAGGTTTTCGGCCAATGATGCCGAGTACGACATTTGAGAAAACACCGGTGGATGGTCGTTCGTGTCTATGACGTCGATAGTGACCATCGCAAGTCCATACAGGGACGAAGCATGAGCTGAAAAGAGAGGGTGTTATTAGTCAATATTTTTAACTGCGTTTATTTAACCTAATCGTACTTTTAAAATATAGTTTAATTTTTAACATGAAACATTAACGGGCTTATTCACCGAATACTTGACAGATGGAGTAATTCGAATACGCGTGTTAAAGTCATAGGTAAAATGTCTTACCCATGACTTTTACATGCGTATTTGGTGTAATTAGCGATTTGGATTATTTAAAGTCATGGGTAAGTCATGGGTAGACATCTTACCTCTGACGCGTGAAAGTCATAGGTAAGATGTCTTACCCATGACTTTTACACGCGTATTTGGTGTAATTAGCAATTTGGATTATTTATTTTAAATAGCTTTTTAAATTTGCATTGCCTACTTATCTCTAATAGATAAATAATTAAAGTGCGTTACCACCGTTCAGCCACCCAGGGACTGATTTTTGGCAGGGCGTTCTGGGTAAGCGCCCGGTCCCCCCAACAAAAAGGGGCCCCTGAATTAACCTTTATGTTTAAAAATTTGCAAATTGTTATTTTAATTTACAATAAGACACAAAAAATTAACTTAACGAAAAAAAATACTAATAATAATTACTGTTTCTATTTCATATCGCTAGCATTACATTCCCAATTTTTTTTTTAGCTAAATTATATAGTCTCAGGTGATTATTCAGTGCAAATTTATCATTTAAGCGTGGCAATGTAGTGATGAATGCTGATCGCTAGGAAACCATAGAGCTGATTTTTCATTCGGAACAAATAAAAGAAAATAGCTTCCTTAGGGGACCAAACTGAGATCTATCACCACCTCTTAGCTATAGAAGGTCTGAGAACAGAAGCTTTTACGTCATCACTACGTCTCCTAAGATGACGTTATGATAGTTTTCTTTTCAGAAAGTATGACTATTTAAAATTTCTTGTGAATGATACAAATTTTAGAAAATATGTTAAGCTAAAGATAAAAATTAAAATACTAATAATAATAATAAAAAATATATATATATTTTTTTTTAAATAAGCGAAACATTTTTAGAATCGATTTAGTACATATCGATCCTACGTACAGAAAATTTTTACCTCTTTATAGTATTAGGATAAATAAAACTTTCGCACTTTCAAAAAAAAAATACTCTTTATTAATATATTAGAACATTAAGTCATTTTGAATCTTGATTTGCGGTTTTCTGTTTTAAGCTATAAATACAGCATGTGAGAACTTACAGTCTCTAGCCTCTATCAATAAGCTATAGGATTTGGTCTTGTCGTAATCCACTCTATAGGCCTCGGTCGGCAGAACAAAGATTTCCCCAGTGGCTGGATTGAGCTCAAAGATTCCCTCCTCGTTTCCGCTCTTGATACTGTACGTCACAGTGTTGTTTTGTAAATCTCTGTCGACAGCTAGAACCTGAAAGCAAAGAGTAAATTAGTGGATAGAATAATTTAAAAACTTTTCTTAATATTGCTAACAAAAGTGCAGTAAACACGAAAGAATTAGTTTAAGAGTTCCATTACAGTTATGAACGTTTAGAAAAACATTTTAAGTTTTTAGATTTTATAATATTTATGTGTTTTAATAACCAACTTAAGTATGCATATCAAAAAGAATTTATATAATGTCATGGCTACGATAAAAAAAAAAAAAAAAAAAAAAAAATCATCCGAGAAATTTTACATAAGTACATATTGATTATAATTTTTCCCTTCTTATTATTCCGAAATTTGATCCCAAATAACGTTTGTAACTTTCAAAGCGAGAAAGAGATGGCAGCACTAATAGAAACGGAAGAATTCTCAGACTTCATTAAAGTTGTTCATCATATATGGAATTATGGAATCAAATGTGAAAGATAATACCATTAAGTAAAATTTACTACTTACATATTTTTACGAATTTCAAAAATGTTTAAAGTGAATAAAAATTCAATGTAAAAATCATGCAAAATATATGTGATATATGATTAAATTTACGATTGTAGTACTGAAAATAATACCTAGATGGCAGCACTACAATATTAAATTTTTTTTCAACGGATTGAGTGATTTAATAGGTTTGCTCAATTAAGAGAGTTAAAATAAAGTGGAGAAACCGATGTATCAATACATTATTTATTTTAAATCGAACGGGGGGTAACTGACGTATCGGTACTCTGGGTGTTTATAAACAAAAAAAATGCCGATGTATCGCCACCTTGAGCGTTTTTACAGAAACAGGGAGAGCCGATATATCGTCACCATGAGCGCTCCTGAATAATCCATTTACATTGTCATATTGGACATCATTAAACAAGGAAACTAATACATCGGCGCCTTGGTCGACTTAAAATAAACATAGTCATTCAATACATTGGTACCTAAATAAACAGGGAAAGCGATATATCGAGGCATTTAGCATAAAATTAGATTAGATTACCTTGACAACGGGTTTGTCCGTGGCCTGTTTCTCCGTGATGGATCCGTGATAGGAAAGCCTGGTGAATACGGGAGGGTGGTCGTTCCTTTCACGCACCCACACGTTGACTTGCACCCCTATGCTGTTGTTCTGCGGCACCCCGTCGTCCGTTGCCCTGGCGATGAACGAAAATCGCGTTCTCGCATCCAGGTCTTTCTTGACGTACACCACTCCGCTGTCTTCGTCTATCATGAAGAAGGCTGTTCGGAGAAAAATGCACAAAGATGTAAAAACTATGAAGCAAGATCTATAAATCATGCTTTGGACGCTGAGTATGAAAGCACATTCCAACACATTTGTCTTGTTGTTGTTGCTTATGCCCTGTAACAATCAAATGCGGTGCCAGATCCCCCCAGATAGGGAGGCGATGGACAGAGGGAGGGGGGCGTTTTCCGTTTTTATTGGTCCCCAGTGGGAGGTAGTCCAATTTTAGCACGGTAATTTTGAGCCAATTCCAGAAGAGGGACCTACGCCCTGAAATCGGAGCCCCCCGAGGTACGATTAAACTTGGAGGACATTGGAGCCACGATGGATTTTACGTGTAGCAGCTCCCATTAGCGTACACGGTCCCACAGCAGTCGAGCCGAGAGGGAGTTGACCCTGCCAAGCACTGGCCAAGACGGATGCAGCTTCACTAGCGGTGCTCTTATGGGAACGGAGTTTAGCGCCCAGACCACTGCGGGGAACATTTGTCTTCTGCTTACATCTATCACTACGGTCATCGACGTAAGAGCTATGCCTGTAAGATGGCGCTGAGAGTCGTAATCAAAAAGTTTGCGTTTTGCGCTTGCGTGCGTTAGTGGTAGATTGCATCATAATTCGTCGCTAGAGGGAGTTTCTGTAGCTAATCATTAAAAGGTGTTCGAGTATTTCCTTTTAAGAGGCTGATGGCATTTCGCCCGTCTGCCGGTAGTCGATAATGGTCCTATATCCAAGTCAGTTCTGCATAACGATTTATGTACATAGAGTGTGACTGAGGCAGCTACCCCTATGCATAATAAGGGAGCCCCGAAATCATGAAATAACACTATTGTCTGTAGCAAAAATGTTTGAATTGTGTCCGCTTAACGTATGTGTACACGTATAAATATATACACAAAAATTTGCATGTTTTAATCATAATGTATGTCTGAAAACATCAGTCGATATCAGTATGAAAGGCGCCCCATAATAAAGCTGCTCACATTAGGCGTCATTTTTGCTTTGCTTTGAATGAATCTAATGTAAAACATTGCGCAAAATTGTAGTACAAAACTATACGTAAGTTTCGAAATTTACAAACGGTCGTCTCTTCGTCAATAATGGTCTCTTTGTAGTAATGTTAATATTCAAGAGGTCGTAAGTAGATAGAAAAACACTTACGAGCTGCCAGACGGGAAAAAAGCAGCTGGTCACGTATTGGGGGCTATTTTATGTGTTTTATATACAACGTTATTCATTTTGTATTATGTTTAACACTAATATTAAAAAATATATATATAACTCGGCTGTTCGAGTCTCGTCAGGGGGAGATCCCCCTGAACTCCCCTAATTTTTTAGTTTCATTATTGCCATATTAAAACGATATTAATTGACTATGAATGGAATTTTATCTGTCATCTTTAGCGTATTTCGCTTGGTAACCCTATTTTGAAATTTTTATGAGTGTAACCTATTTATAGAAAAATACATGGGATGCATATTCTACAGCTTACGAAATATTGTAACAATAGATTAAAGCTGTTGTGAACTAATAGTATTTAAATATATGTAAAAAATACATGTGAAGCATATTCTACAGCTTCCGAAATATTGTAACAATAGATTAAAGCTGTTGTGAACTAATAGTATTTAAATATACGTAAAAAATACATGTGAACCATATTCTACAGCTTACGAAATATTGTAACAATAGATTAAAGCTGTTGTGAACTAATAGTATTTAAATATATATAAAAAATACTTGTGAACCATATTCTACAGCTTACGAAATATTGTAACAATAGATTAAAGCTGTTGTGAACTAATAGTATTTAAATACATGTAAAATTATGTCGCATTTTTGGGACACATTTTTCAATAAAGGGTGTTGAGAGATAAAATAACATAATCATTAATAACTCTCATTGTTCCAAAGACGTAAAGGTAGAGATTCCTTTTCAAACGTTGCCTTGCAAAATTGGTCTTTGAATGCCCCTAGCTCTGTACGTGCAGAAAGCTGAGAGCCTTTGTATTCCTAGGGTCGTTTTAAGACAAGTGCGGGGAAACAACACTTAGGCAAAGAACGCAAAGGAAGTTCTATGACTTTTCCCTCTCGCAACGGTACAAATGATTAGGTTAATTATAATCGATGAGTAACACAAATGTGTTTTTAAGTGTTTTATAATCCAATACTTTTTACGTAATTTATCGCTATTTCTTTGTTTGTACAGGATGTTTCAAAATTAGGGGAACAAACTTCTAGGAGAGGTAGGTTACAACAAGAATCACATAGTAATGTAGGTCGGAAACGTCGTCTTCATGTGCCTATCTGTTAATAATCATTTTAGAAGAAGATTTAAAGTAATAGTGAATTCTGCGACTACCGTATTTCAAAAACTAAACCATATTTCACTGATTGCAGATGATAAAAATGATTAATTCAGATTTTTTTTAATCACATTGATGAAATTGTCAGAGGAGAACCCATTGTTTGTGAATCTTAGTTAAGAAATTAGACGTACTCTTCAACACTTTTCCAAAGTGATTTTTAACAGGTACATGAAAATGAAGTTTCTGACCCAACATTGCCATGTGATACCGCCTTAGTGTGTCTTACCCCTACCTAAAAGTTTGTCTCGCTAATTTTGAATCACCCTGTATACATACCTTTCAGATCAGAACAAATAATGTTTCTCGACCAGATGCATATGTATATTTTCATAGTAACAAAGATTAAATTTGCAACAAAATAAATGAAATAAAATACCTGATTATTGAATTCTCGCAAGATGTACGCAAGCTTTTTCAACTTGAAATTATTAGTATTTAATTTTAAATATTCATTTAAAATATGCCCTAAATTCTGGGAACCTGGTCTGAAAGAGATATTCGGAGACCTTAAAAAAAAATAATAATCAAATCCGATGCACAGAATAAACCGCTTGATTACGATCCAGATAACATAAATGGTTCGAACAATCACATACAAAATTTTACAGGCAAAGCCCGTTAAAAAGTGTCAGCATGTAAAACACTAAAATCCAGCAGTTTTATCAGCATTGAGCTATATTTTAGCGACTTCCTAGCAAAAATAGGCCTCTTCCATAAGCAGAAAAGCATACTGCATACAAGATCAAAGAGTATTATGTTTCTTTGACATGCCACTATTTATTATAATTTTAAGTTTCGATGCATGTCTCGAGAAGTCTCCGGCTGTGATTGATCTGGGAAATATTCCTGATTTTTATCATTTTAATCTTACCTATTTAGTAAAAGTATATAAGGATTTACTAATAGGAAACGCTTCGGTTATTCCTTAATATTGTTTTCTCTGCTTCATTTAGCTTTGCATATTTAGTTGCTTAAGGGATTATATACATCACCGAATCCCTTTCCTCAGTGAATGAGACTTCTTTATACGTTTTATTCAGAAGATAATACAGACTCATTTCTTACTATGCGAGTGCTTTACAAGTAATTAATCTATTGGCATAGTTTATAAGTTAGAGCGTATTTACAGCCAAAAGCTTTTGCATAAATTTAAATATAAATGTAAAACATTCTCTTTCTTGGCTTGTGAACATGATTGTATTACATGCAATAAGAAAGCTGAATGTGTCAATGCACAGAACAATATAACCACATACAAGCTTTTTTTCAGTCGCAGTTTTAAGTACGGTAGGCTACGTTTCTTTATTTTCTTTCTTTTTTTTTTTTTTTAAAGAGTACACGACTGAATGGTTTTTATTTTCCCCCACCCCCAAGTCTTGGCTCAGAGGGAGAGGTTTTATTTTAATAAAGATCTAAGCAACATTTACTTATTATTTTTAAAAATAAATAAGATTAGGCGATTCATAATTAATAAGATAAACTTAATAATTGTACAGCAGAAAAAATATTAACTATTTATTTCATGCTTTTATAAACTAGAATTTGGGGTAAAAATAATAATTTACTTGTGCTAGTATATGTTAAGTTTTGAATATTTCTTTTAGCTTATAATGCTGTTTTTTCAGAGAACTACTGATCTTTTCCAAGAAATCAATGAAAGTATTTTTGCTCTTCGACAAAAATTATATCTCTATTTTGATTTATTTTAACAAGCTTAATTCGAATGCCAAGTGAAAAGATGGTGTTGCCGATGAACATTCGAAATTTGGGATCTAATTTAATAAGTAGATCACCCCTAAATCAAAATTTAGTAAGAAAAATCACAGAGAACATCCATCGAAACTAGCAGCGCCTTTCTTTTGTATATATGATAATTAAAACAGACGGGTGTGGAGAGTTCCTTTATTGTGTGGGTAAGAAGGGGTACTTTTGGGCGATGGCGAAACTGCGCAAAGAACTGCTTAAAGTTGCGCAACATGGTAAGTCATATATACACTAACTGCAGTAAATTTTACCCTTCTTAAGTAATTAAAAGAGACCAGCACGTACCTGTATCTCCTCCGGACAAGCTGTATTTTATTTTATCTCCGTCTCCGTCGAACGCTTTAACGTGTCCGATTTTAGTGCCACGAGCGGCACTCTCCTCAGCTCTGAAGTCGTACGGCAGGCCTACAAAGTCTGGAGCGAATTCGTTGATGTTTTGGACTTTGATGACCACGTTAGCAGATCTGGAAATCGGGAAAACAAAATAAATGAACGTTTAAGAGATAAAACTAGCAGTGAAATTATCTTTTTGTGCATAGGCAATGTGAGATCGCCTGAGCCATCAAAGATCTTCCTATTTAACTGTTAACGCATTCTTTTAATTCCCGCACATGCTTTATAAATCGAACTTAGCATTGGTGGAAAAGATTCTTAAGCCTTTATTTACCAAATTAAGAATTGCGAAGACTATCAACTTGAATCGATTTGTTTTCTCTTGTTATAGTTAGGCAATGAAGGATAAATACTGATTAATGCAATAAAAAAGAAAATTACGAAAATATTAATAAGCTATACTTTGGATGGCTGGTTTTACAAACAGTTAACGAGTCTTTTTCGAAAGAGAGATAAGCCTGACCAATCTGAAGGAATCAAGTAATACTTTGACTGTCATACTTTTAGAAAATCTAATCCTTTAATCATAAAACAGACGTCTGAAAATTCACTAATGCTCTTTTTTGGTGCAGGAGGGGGGGAGGGGGCTCGTTATGATTAGAGAATGAGCGGAAAGCTGCCTACTTAAAACAATCTACTCCAATGGAACATGCAATCGTGATGTAAGCTGATTCAATGAAGTATTGGGTTTTTTCAAAGGAATGGCTACAATGAATAGATTTTTCATTTTATTTTTTACAATTTTATCAATTTCATCAATTTTACAATTTTATCATATACAGGTATTTCTAAGTACTGTTAACTTAAAATTGTAAAACGGTACTTCTAAGTACCGGTGCATAAAGGGTTAAAACAGAACATTGGAGTAACAGCCCATTTGGGACTCTCAAGGCTTTCGATACCCATCCATACCGTGACTACCATGGACTCTAGTGTGCGGAAGCATGTAATCGCTTTCTAATATCTGCGATGGGCACTTTTTGGAGATAGACATTTTGACGACTATGCATAGTTTACCAACAAAAGTTTCGTATAAAAAGACTTTTTTAGCGACCATAATTCACAGTCACATCTGATTCTTTTTCTGCTTTATTCACCAAATGCCATGACTCCGCGAGTCAGGTGACCTGGATTGCCGGCTTGATTCTGAGAGACAATTCGAAAATTGCATTGATCAGATATTCCTGGTAACTCTTGTACTTGGCAAAATGAGAACCATTTTCCCTTCTAATCCCTGAAGTAACTCGCTCTGCTGAGTTAATTCGCAATTTTAATGTTTGGTGAATCCGGCCATTAATCTGTTTCTGTCAGCTTCTGTCATATTCTGCACATTTGTATGTCTCCACTAAAAATGATCAAGCGGAAAGATTTTGTTTGTCAGTTGCTCGGACTTGGATATAGGACGATCACCGACGTATTCTAAAAGAGCTAAACGAAATTCACCTGTAAGATGGCGCTGTGAGTCGTAATCATCGAGTTTATGTTTGCGCATGCGTGCGTTAGTAGCAGATTGGTCGCTACGCGTCGATAGACGGCTTTATGTAGCTAATCGTTAAAAGGGGGTCGAGTATTTTTCTTTCAGAGACTGACATTATTTCGCCCGTCTGACAATAATCGATGACCGTCCTTTATCAAAATCCGTGGTCACTTAGAGAGAATCCACCAAAGTTTTTCTCCCGTTCAAAATTATTTTCTTCTTTAAAATTTGGTAGTAGTTCAATTCTCTTCAGGCAAAAGAAAGGTGAAAAGCTTTAAAAGCATTTATGTTTTCAGTCGGGCAATATAGTTATCCTTTTCTTTACCAGAGTAAATCTGCTTCTACAAAAACACTTTAGGGAGAAAAGGAGAAATGCTTCTTGACTTGACGTGCTTTTACAAGAAAAGTATTGTTTGAAAACATGTGCTTTTTTAGAGTACAGGAAAGAAATAAAGATTTTGAATTCATTTGTTTCTCTCCAAGCGTGGTCAATATACACACTATTAATAAAAAGTAGTGCATATTTCACCTTAAAATGGTACAGAATTTACTGAAACCTTTCTATGGAGAAATGTTGACCGTGATTTGGTGCATAAACTGATCAACAGAGCCAAATTATGGTGTGACTTTTAATTATTTTTCTATTAACGGTGTATTATTTATTATACGGTATTATACGGTATTTATTTATTTTTCTATTAACGGTGCACTGAAAGAAATGTTTTTAAGTCAACAAACACAGCCTAATTAAAAAAAAATAGTTTAGTTGAATTACTAAAATATGTTTTTGAATGAATCGACATTTTGTAGGATCTACGAATATTTTGTTCTTTCAAGAAAATTATTAGGTTAAAATAGAACTAAAAATTTTTGTTTAATTGCAAGTAAACTTTTCGTTTACAGTTCAGTGACTGGTTCCCTGTAAAAATACGGCTTTATAAATAAGATTTGTGCAAGAATGATGGTTTATTTTTATTCGTGTAAAAAAGATCATTAACTACGAAAGATCATAACTACCCAACACGGGCTGGTCTTCCGCCGTCCACAGCAAACACGGTGAATTCGTGCTGGTCGTTAGCTTCATAATCGAGGTTGGAGACTAGTGTTATGGCGCCCGTTGCGTTGTTAACTAAGAACACATCCTAGGAAGTAAATGAGCAAAACAAAATTAGCATAATAAGGGTTATTGAAAGCTAAGTCGAAAGTAATAAAATGTTGAAAATAAGCAATTTTATTTGTTTGTTTGTAAGGAAGGGACATCTCAAATCACTAAATATGTCGTTTAGAGTTGCTTACGTCCTTCCTGGAGTTCTCCACCAAAGTTTGGATCCTCATGATAAGGCGGTTTTCTGAATATTGGCATATCTGAATATTGGCATATCTGAATATTGGCATTTCTCGGAAATCGTTTGCGAACACCGAAGGAACTTTCGGAACCACAATTTAAAGTGCACGTACACCACATGTACTCGATGGTATTCAGTAATACGACGGTACCGAACCCGCAACGTTCCGGTTACCAGTCCAACGCCTCAACAGCTTGTTTTATAAATACACACATTTTCTTATACAATATTAACTCTAAATTACTAAATTTAAGTTAGTGGCACAACATCTTATGCAAGGAGTGTAATTTTCTTCCAAGCCTTCTCATTCACGAGCTCAGGTGTGAATAGCTAGAGCCTTCAACGTTTTAGTTCTCCAAACAAGCTTGCTTTTCATTTTATAGTCCCACTTAAGGATGAAAGGGTGAGTCACCTTTGCGAAACCCAAGGATTGAACGTTGAACTTGCGATATGGCATTGTAATGCACAATCCATCAAGCACTTTGTGTTGTTAAGTATGAACATAGTATGAAATTAACTCGTAGGTGACAGGTCATTTCCTCATTCTAATATTTTTGCTAACAACAGCTGCAGAAATTCGATTAAAAAAATCCCACTATTTTTGCATAAAATTCAGACATGTGTGGTCTGAAGGACTGATATATTTCTCAAAAATATATGAATCTTATGAAGATATGTGAAAATATATTTTTCTAAAAAAAAAAAAAGGACATAAAAGTTCACATGTGCCACTTTGTGAACCTTACAATTTATCATTTGTGAAATTAAGATTGGAAAATATATTTTTTTTCTTTGAGGGGGGTGGAGCAACTGACAGCATTTACAACTGAGCTTCCCTGAAAAAGGATATTTAACGCTAAATTTTTATTAAAGAACAAATCATCCTATCACTTATAAATTATAAAGAAAGTAAAAAGAAGCATAAAATACAGATAAAACAATATTAGAATGAATATAAATACCCGCATTTTGTGATTAACTACTTAACAATATTCAATCTACATAATAATATAGTTTAACAAATGATCAGTTTAGTATTGATGTTAAATTAGGAAATTCTTGGTTAATAAATAATAATTTTCTAATGTTATACGGAGCATTTTTAAAATGCACTTACATCTGATCCATTGGTATAGTATCTGTCAATCTTTCCATTGGGACCCGCATCTATGTCTTTTGCTCTGAAGAAAGGAGGCAAAGTTGTTCCCAAGGGTAAGTTCTCTGGCAGTTCCAATGCATATTTTTCTAAATAAAATAGCGGATTATTGCTAGGCAAATATTCATATCAAAATTTCTATTGAACATTTACAGATTCTCACATATACCGCTTTGCATTGCCTATGGACGGTCCACTGTCCAACCAATTACTTATAAAATTTAGTAGAATTCTTCATTAATAATTTTTACAAAAAATAGAAGCACTTCATCTAAACGTGCGTCGCTGCAAATGTAGTGCTTTAGATTTCCTTTGAAATTTATTTTTTCGACGGATAAGGGTCAGTTGTACCCGCGCCAACAGCTATCAATCAAATTAAGGGGCAAGTATCCTTATCTTTCTCCTCTCTCGAAAATATGCTACCGTTGGCCCTTTGTGAGACCCAAAAAAATATCACTAGATCTGGCCATGGCTGTATGGGCCCTCTCGAAAATATGCTACCGGTGGCCCTTTGTCAGACCCAAAAGAAACATCACTGGTTCTGGCCATCGCTGCTGGGGGTGTGTGGAAAATATGCTACGCTGGCCCTTTGCGAGACCGCAGGGTTCCCCTATGTTTGTCCCCCTCTCCTCCATTTCGCAGGTGCAACTCTCCAGTGGATTACATTCATGAGCGGCGCAACTCGCCCTGTTCTCCCCTTCGCACGGTGCAACTAAATCATTCCCTTCAAAAAGATTATCAGCTCTTAAAAAATTATTATTGTTGTATTATTATTATTATTATTTAGAATGTCGCGGCGCTTGACAACAGCAGGTTTCAGCCGACTACTAATTATACAGAAGTATTGCCCACCAATTAGGTGCCTCTTTATTATAGAAGCACCTAATTGGTGGACCAACGTAGCCTGAAGGGACGGAGGGAAAAATGCCACCCAAACGCATGCCGGAAACCGAACCCGGAAAGGCTGCCTGCCTTTTATTTTATTTATTTATTTTTCGTTGATTGGTTTATTTATTTTGAGCAGCCTATAGTTAGAAATCATCACTTTATGATATTCTGAGAAATTAAAACATCGAAACAATTAACGCTCTTCAACAGTTATGTGGGGGGGGGGGGGGGAAGGTGAGATTGGCTTAAGAAAATATCTATAGGTAAACATTTATTTTGAGATGCAATCGAAAAGATTTTACATTCGAGTAATACCTACAGACTGATGACATTTTAATTCACAGCTGATGTTAGAATATCACACTTCGATGAATTAGTCAGTTTAGTGCATAGGTTCCCAACCTTTTTTGAACTGGTGCCCCCTTTTCTAGTGAATATTTCAATACCGCCCCCCCTCCCACTCCAGTGAAACAAGAGCGTACATAATGCATGGTGAAAACACGAATTAAATTTAAAAAAATTACTAATAGATAGAATATTGTTGGAATTGAAACGCTACAGAATTTCTTCTTCATTTAAAAAAGAGGAATAAAATTTTTAGCTTACCTGTTATAAGGACAGGCACGGGTTTTTATGATACGAAGTAATAGATAATAAACTAAATAAATAAATTGACAGTTCTAAATAAATAAATTGACAGTTTCAGAGAACAATCAAAACGCATACTTAATAATATTAAAAAGTATTTTTATTAAAATATTATTAGCGTAATTTTTAATTCTTTTTTAGACTATATTTGGTTAATCTTCCCACGCCCCTCCGTGCCATATCAACGCCCCCTAATTTTCTCTGGGTCTTTTACTGCCCCCCTGAAAGCCCCAAACGCCCACAAGGGGGCGTTATCGCCCACGTTGGGAACCTATGGTTTAGAGGAATCTCACATTACGATTCAAAATGGTAACTCAGAAAATTCAACTTATTGTAAAAAATTGAAGTAACTCTGATTCCTTACCTTCATCGAATGTTGGCGTGTTGTCATTGACGTCATCTATGACAATTACCACAGGCACACTGGTGTTTAAGGAATTGCTGGACAACTGATCTCTTGCATATACCTGGAATTTAAATTTCATCTTCCCATTAGACGGAGAAACAGAAGAAAGTTGAGAAAGCATTACTAGCATGATTATTTAATAATCGGAGGTATAGAGAAAAGTTTTACAGGAAATTGTTTATAATATGAACATTTATCAATAACATTAGATGAATAAGCAAAGTAAAAAAAAAATCGTTAATGATGCGGGTATTTAATAATCACATTAGACGCAGAGAAAAACAAAAATTTTCAGAAAATTGTTAATAATTTGAATATTTAATAAAAACATTAGCCGGATAAGCAGAGGCAAAGTAAAAAAATCAGTAATGATGTGCGTATTTCATAATCACATTAGACGAAGATATAGAGAAAAATAAAAACTCTCAATGGCATGGATATTTCATTATCACATTAGTCGTAGATAAAAAGTTTTTTTAAGAATTAAATTATAGATATTTAATGTTACATTACATAGAGAAATAGAGGAAAGAGTTTTAAAAATGGCATAATATGAATATTGTAGTTAATACGGATAGAGAAATAGAGGAAAAGTACAAAAAAAAGTTCATAATATGAATATTTAATAATTACAATAGATAGAAAAAATAAACAAAAGGTTAAAAAACCATTATATGAGCATTTAAAAATTACATTAGATGGATCAGCAGAAAAACAGTAAAAAATCATTAAGACGTGGGTATTTAATAATCATATTAGGCGCAGAAAAAAAGCCATTAATGACATGGGTATTTAATTTCCCATTTAGATGTAGATATAAAGGGTTTTTTAAGTATTAAATAATAGAATATTTAATAATTACAATAGATAGAGAAATGAAGAAAAAAATCATAATATTAATGTTTAATAATTACAATCGATGGAGAAATAGAGAAAAAAGTAAGAAAGCGTTAATGACGTAAATATTTAATAAATAAGTTAAACGAAAAAAAAATGAACTGATAAAGCTACTTATAACATGGATATTTAATAAGTACATTAAACGGGAAAATTCCGTAAAAAAAGACACACCTTAATACCATGAATATTTAAACGAAAAAAAAAAAATCTATAGAACTTACTCTCAGCTGGAACACTTGCTGACTGGCGGGTGGATCTCTGTCGACAGTTTCCGTGAGTACCAGCTCTCCCGTTTTGGGATTGATCCAGAACTTCTCCAAAGAGTTCCCCTCGCCGATCCAGTATATGATGGACTGGTCCTTGGGACCCCTGTGGGGATTGGTGGCGTTTATGTAACCGATGCTCTCGCTTCTTGGCAAACTCTCCGGGATTCTGAACTGGTAGGTTTGGCGATCGAATGCGACCAACTCGTCGTTGACATCCTGAAAATTACGGTTTTAGGTTATAAAAATACTGATGACTAGCCGACAAGGCGACCAGCTTCGCCGCACCATATCTTACTGGCTCTTTATACTCAGTGCAGTGTTGACTCAATTTCTGGACTCATTTAAATGAAAATCGTGTTTCTCTGTTTTGACAGTATTTGTCATTCAATTTATTTAGGTTAGGGTTGTTATACACCTTTTGGGTATCGCCATAAAAGCCGATGTTCAAACAGCAAATGGCTAAAATTTGCACTAGCCCAATGCATGCTGATATTTTTCAGACGGGCGATGAATGCGCCCAGTATTGTAAATTCGATATTTCCAAGCTGCGAGAAAGTCCGAAAGATCTTGCATTTTTGTGTATCCATCATTGTTATTTTGTAATCTATCTACTGTGTGATACATGCTTGCTCCATTTGACGTCATATAACTGTTAATTTGGATCTTTGCACATGCGTTAATGTTATAGCACTCATGTTTACATCTATCCGTTGCTGTTCGCAGCGTGGAAATATCGTCGATTTTGGTACCGCATACGTTAGCGTATTACATAAGTAAATATGTATTATTGTTTTTTTTTTTAATTTTGGCTGATGACTCTTAATCCATTAGCACCCGACTTTTTTCAGGACATTCTCCAGTTTATGTTGGTGCCAGATAAATAATTTTCCGAATTTTGAGTGGTATAAAGAATGCAATTCTTTTTCTCAAAATATGAAAAAGATAGTGAACGCTTCTCATTTTACCTTGTTATCGCTGAGTACTTTTTAGAAATCAGATTTATTATTCTAGAAAATAAACTAAGAGAGTAAATTAATGTTTAAATATTTTTACGACTTACAAATTTTTCGACCAACTAAAAATAGATCGCTCGGGGTTGATGAATTAAATCGAAGAAATAAATCTGCATGACAGTCTTGGTATACAAATTTACAAAAAAATAGCTTTCAGCCAGTAGATTTATCTGTTTCCACAAACATTAAGAATTGTTAACTACTATTAAAAATAAATTGAGCCTTTAATCTTTACCGTTATAAAAAGGTATAATTATTTAAAGCTTAGTAAAATAACACACATAAAAAGACATTGTACACGACCATGGTTTTGGGTGGTACTTTTTATTTGTGTTATTTTACAATTTACTTAATTTTAATATTTTTTTATTATTTATGATGTGCAAGAATGTGAGAAGAAAAGTTGGTTTATTCGAGAAAACAGATCAAACCACCCAAAATTTTAAAGAAAATATCAATATTTTACCATTTTTTTATTTATCTAATATTTACCAGAAAATTACCAACCTATGTATAAAAAAGCAGTCTTCCATTTTACATTCCCATGCTACATTTAAAATAAATGACATAATAGGTTGCTATTTTTAAGCTAATCCTTACAAAACTTTCTCTTTCTCTATTACGCCCTGAAAAATTTAAAGTTTTTTTTCCCCCTCTCTTATTCTGATAAGTTGGTACGATAACACATAGCGTGCAGGAGCTTCTAAAATAGGACAGGCGTATCCGTCCAGAAAAAAAGGAGATAAAAATCTCCCCTTTTCATCGGCCAACAAAATATAACGTAATGTTTTACGTTTTATCAGATAGTGAGCCGTGTGTTATGTAAGGCTTTTCAAAATCTATTACAGGTGAAATGAGGAAGCGGCCTTCTGTTTCTAGCATCTAAAGCGATAGGTCAGTGGTTTAGTATGTAATGGGCGAAAGATGCGAATTATACTTTTTAACAAGTTTCATTTACTTATGGAGGTATTAGCCATATTATAATAGTTCCCCTCCAAAATTTTTAACGACATGGAAGCAAAAACAAAAGTTCATTATTTCTAAGCATGCTTTACTAACAGATCAGTATGACATAACCATTTGAGCGTTAGTTCTGCCTTGAGTGCCTGGATTAAAGTTTTATCTCTCTGAAATTGCAAAAATGTGTGACTATGAAATAATACTTTTATCAGCTACAAATTCTAAAAATGGTTTCGATTTTTTCGACACTAGATGTCGCTGACTCTGCCAGGGACCTGAAAATGTTAACACGCATGCGAAGGAAATAAAATGAAAAATAGCTAGAATAACCTTAATAGTCGGAGTATTTTTAAAGTGCCAGTAAGTGCATAGTCTATTTTGTTTTCTCTATTTATTTATTTTTATTTTCCGAGTCTAAGAACTTATGTATTTTTATGTTAAGAGTCTAATAACTCAAAAATTGACCCGTTTTTTTGTTGGATATTTGAATTTAAGTGACACAATATATTACCTTACTATGGTAACTGTAATGTTAATGTCGATTGTGAAATTAAGCGAAAAAGATAGTGTATTGATTGTATTTTTCATTAATAGAAATAATAATTATTTTCCTGCCAAAAAATTGCTTTTCACATTTACAGATCGTAAAAATGCATGAGAGAGAAAGCGATATCTGATTTTTTGAAAATATCATACAATATTATGATAACAATTTACGTTTTTGTTTTAAATCATGAATGTGACACTTTTTCAATTATAGTTTTCAATAATTAATTTACGCCTGTGAATCAACCAACCAACGAGTCTTTCCTACATCAACAACTCAAAAAAACCTGGTAACTTCAAATTAAGAGGACAACACAAACATTACTTACCATGACTTTAATGACTAGTTTAACGAAAGGATTGGCCAAAGCAGAGGCTTGAGGTCCCTGGAACGGTTTCACATTGCGGGCAGCCACGTGAAGCACGTATTCAGACTGACGTTCGTAGTTCAGTTTGTCCGCGGTGGTCACTACTCCAGTGTCTTCATCGATGGTGAACATCTTCTCTTCGTTTCCGCCCACAATGAGGTATTTCAAGAGAGCATTCTCTCCAGTATCGTCGTCTTTGGCCTAGGAATACAAGAAAGAGGCATTTAGTTAGACGATTTTCATGATTGCTTAATAAACTAGGAAAATGGCGTTTCGGAAATGTATTTGAATAAGGACAGACGAAATAGGCTTGTCTCGTCTCGCAAAACAGCTGCGAGGCTTTGTCTCGTCAGTTCTTATTCTGCAAAGATAAACAGGTCTGTCTCGTCTCGTAAAACAGCAGCAGAACATTGTCTCTTTTCGAAAATCAGCCGCAAGGCTTAATCTCGGCTTAAAAATCTCTATAAAGATAAACAACACTGTCTCGTTTCGCAAAACAGCTGCAAGGCTTTATCTCGTCAATCCTTGTACTGTAAAGATAAATTGGCCTGTTTCGTCTCGTAAAAGAGTTGCAGAACTTTGCCCGGTTTCAAAAAATAGCTGCGATGTTTAATCTCGTCCTGCAGAATATCTGTACTGTAAAGATAAATAACACTGTTTCGTTTTGCAAAACAGCTGCAAGGTTTTGTCTCGTCTATCCTTATGCTGTAAAGATAAATGGACCTGTCTCGTCTTGAAAAACAGCTGCAGAACTTTGTCTAGTTTCGGAAAACAGCTGTATGGTTTAATTCCTCCAGCAGAATATCTGTAAAGATAAAGAACAGCTGCAAGTCTTTGTCTCGTTTATCCTTATACTGTAAAGATAAATTGGCCTGTTTCGTCTCTTCTCGTAAAATAACTGCAAGGGTTATTCTCGTTCTGCAGAATCTTTATACTGTAAAGAAAAATAGCTGTCTCGTTTAGCAAAACAGCTGCAAGGCTTTGTCTCGTCTTGCGTACTCCCTACACCGCAATGATAAATGTATATGTCTGTTTCGTCTCGTCTTGCCTCGCATCCCACCCTGCATTTTGACCCTCCCTAATTGGAAAAACATTAGGTTACCGAAAATGTCATTTTTAAAAATTAAATTCAAGAAAATGCATTTGCGACAATCTTTTATGAAAAATCACTTATGTGCCTAAACAATGCATTCGTAGGTGTTACGTTTTAATGCCAGAATTTTATACATATTTTTTTTTTTCCTTTGAAGAAAGATGTGTGAAAAAATATGAAAAGAAGATATGTGTGTAGGTTGCCCAGACTCTTTAAGGAAAAAAAAATCTAAGGGATATCTGAGATTGACTTTTAGGTATTCCCTTGCAATACATTTTACATCAATAACTTTACAAATCTCTGCTTTTGCTCTGAGATTTCAATGTGAAAAAACAACAACAACAACAAAAAAAAAACCGTTCTAAGTAAATAATTAGATTTCCAAAACTTCCAACTGTTTTTAAATTAGATGTATAGAAAATTTTAGGAATATTTTATGACTACGTATTATGCTAGCTGAAACTCATATGACATTCCCACATCTTCTCAACGAACGTAAATACGTAAATAAAGATTACTTTAAAATTTTTGTTACAATAACCAAATTTAAACTTAAAATACGCAATAACTGCAATAAAATAAATAAATATAATTACAAAAGGGAAAAACATAAGTTAGCAGCATTTAAATGTAAAGAAAAGGATTTCAAAGGTGCATACTTCTGTAAATTCAATTTTAATATACGCAGTAACCTCAATGAATTTCAAATGAAATTGTGATAACTATGGAAAATAATTTAATCTCTCCAAATTCAAATTTAAATTACCTATTAACCATAACAAATCTCGTATAAAATGTAGAAAAAATAAGAAAAATATACAGCATTTCACAGCTGCATACCCCTCCAAATTCAAATTTAAAATGCGGATTAACAGCAACAAATCTCGAATAAAAATAACAAAAAATAAGGAAAGTGTACAGAATTTCACAGCTACATACTTCTCTAAATTCAAATTTAAAATATGCATTTACATTAACGGATCTCAAATGCGTATTGTGAAAAGTAAGGAAAAAAATTCAAAACAGTTTACTTCTCTAAATTCAAATTTAAACTACTGATTAACTACTGATTTAAACTACTGATCATAAATCTCGAATAAAACTACGAAAAGCATTTCAATACTGCATACACAATACAATTTTGAAAAAAATTCCAGATTCTACTCAACTTTCCGAACACTTCATTTAATCAATCGTTTAAATTATTTTAATTTAAATAAATCGGATGTAGTGTTCAGACTCTAGCACACTTCAAATAATTTCAGTGTATAAGCCGCAATGTATAAGAATTTTTTTTTCAAACCTTTGAACAAAATGTCAGCTCCACATATATCAAAATCTATGCTATGAAGGTCATGTGACGGTGACCAATAACATACAAACCTAATTTACTCTCAGTCTAATGCACCGTATAAACGCTAGCGTACTTTCAAGAATATCCGTCTACAGGCCGTAATGTAAAAGTATTCTTTTTTGTATCCCAGTAAAATGTATAAGTACTATACACACCAAAATCAATACCGGTCGTTTGATGGTGGTGTATGATATGTATACCAAATTCGAGCTCAATCGAATGCACCGTTCTGGAACTATTGGGTTCACACTCTCACACAAACATAAATACATAAATCACTCTAAAAATAGCAAAAAAAAAAAAATTAGAAGATTTCAAAATGTGTCAATACATCAGAATCTCGAAGTCGAATTTTTCAATACTTTCCTTACATGGTACACATTCAGAAAGTAAAAATGTCTACAGAATAACTCCCTTAACTATACAACTGATACAGCTTAGATATATCTCTAAGAAGTTTTCTTTTACTTGCGCAGCGTGTCTGCTGAAACACGATAACCCCGACATTTAAAGCATTCGGTATCACGTCTCAGGCCTGTTCTTGGTATAGCCATGAGTAAGAGCAGAGAAATTCCGTTAATATCCAACAAGGAATCAAATGACTTCTTTTTTCTTTTTTTTTTTTTTAACTCATGGGTGAGCGACTGCGGCGTGTATTTTCAGATAAAATATAACTTTGAATAAAACATGGGAAGAATAATTTAAATGCGGAGCTCGCGGAACAAGAAAGTTTTTATGTAGATTGAAAAATTGGGATTTTCTTTTTTTTTTTGTTGAATGGAGATGTAAAATTGAGTTTCAATTTATGCCAAGAGCTTTTAAGTGTACATTTACGTGTCTGTTTTTCCAACCTTTTTTCGACGGAATGTGCCACATTTTAGGATACATCTGCATGGGTATATGGCTTGGTATGGTGTTTAAATCTTAATAATTATAACGGAAATTAAAAAAAAAATGTTGAGGAATAGAATCATTTACACTAATTTAAAAAAAAAAGCTTATTAACATTTTCAACTTTTTATCAATAAAATGTCTTTTTAAATGTTCATTTTTAATACTATTACGTTAAATGAGCTTGCTTATTTGCTTATGTAAATACAAAATTTATTTAAAAAAAACACGTAAGTTATGATGTTTTCTACAAGATTTTTTTAAAATTATTATTATCTCTTTTTATTTCATGTCATCGTCAGTGCAAGAATGAAAATGGCAAAAATTTGTTCTGTTTTTATAGAAAAAGTGGGGATTCAGGATTATGTTTATAAAGCCCAATAGGAAAGTAGAAAATTAAAGTAACTGAGAACAGGGGAATCCATACTTTTTCTAAATAAACAGAGCAAATTTTTCCCCTTTCATTCTAGCACTGACGATGGCATGTCTTACACGCTGAACCGGGCTGTTATTTTAATTTTCTTAGTGGTATTTTTATACATTGTTCATTGATGGTTATTTCTGATTTTCCGAACGAAGTTACGGTTTCGTGCTTATCATCCATAACTGGCTTTGCCTTGTATACAATACCAGCAATTTTTCTTGGGTTACCACCGGCCACATAGCCGGCTGATGATGGCCCGAGCAAAATTGCTAGTAGGGATTAGAGATGAGATGGGCTCAGCCCGAGCCCGAAAGCCCGAGCCCGAGCCCGAACCGGGCTCGGGCTCTGTAATTTACAATTGCGTTCGGGCTCGGGCTCGTGAAAAATTTCTCCTTTATTGAACATACTCCTTGAAACAGATTTTAAAAAGTGATTCATGGGGAAAATGAAAGTTCAGTCAACTCCGGTTACAGTGAACCTCTGGGGACCATCTAATTTCGTCCACTATATCCGAAGTTCACTAAAACCCGAGTGTCTTCATGATGGATAGAGATACTGTGTGTGAATCGAGACTAATGGTTTGCGATCACTATATCTGATGGTTCACTATAACCGGGTTCACTATAACCAGAGTTGGCTGTACTTATAAAAAAAATATCGGCACTGACGCCTAGAAGGGTGCGTTAAGCTCTTTGGATATTTCAGAACGGCGGATTATATTCATTAGTTAGTCATGACATCCGACATTATTTGATAAACATATGGAAAAATAAAGAATTAGAAGTGCATTGAGAGTTTGCAACTATATTTGTCTTTAATTTGCACAAACAGCAAAATTCATTGTATTCTATCAATGAAGTAATTGGATTTTTTTTTTTTTAATCTTTAACTGAAATTTCGGGCTCGGGCTCCGACTTAAATTATATTGCTCGGGCTCGGGCGGGCTCGGATTAAAAGTCCTCGGGCTCGGGCTTCAAAAAATGAGCCCGAACTCATCTCTAGTAGGGATCCAAACCACGTGTTGAGTTTCAAACTACTCACATGCATTGTGTGCACTGTGCAAAGCGGGTTTTCTTCCTCGGGAACACTCACTACGAAAGTGCCGGAGTCGAAACAGGGTAAACAATCCAGCAATTTTGCTCGAGTTACCACCGGCCACGCAGCCGGCCGATGATGGCCCGAGCAAAATTGCCAGCAAGGATCCAAACCAAGAGTTGAGTTTCAAACTACTTACATGCATTGTGTGTACTGTGTAAGGCGGGTTTTCTTCCTCGGGAACACTCACTACGAAAGTGTCGGAGTCGAAATAGGGTGGACTGTCGTTGATATCTTCCACCCTGACACCAACCGTCGCTGTTCCGCTGAGTTGGGGTGTGCCGGCATCGAAGGCAACGACCAGGAACTCTATCTTAGCTTCTCTCTCCCTGTCTAACCTCCTTCTGCTCAGAATATTTCCAGCGTCGTCTATGTTGAAAGCTTCGCTCGCCTGGTCGCCGAGTAGTCTGTAACGGACAATGGCGTTCCTACCGGAGTCGCCATCTAGTGCCTATTGAGAAAGTTTTTAGGAAAAGGGATTAAAACAGATACTGTAAATACATGTGTTATGATTCTGCTACAGATTTGAAAGGAAGGGTAATGAAATGATCGACTATATTAGCAAGAATATGTACAATTTTGGTGCATTTTAGCCCGTTAGAGGATAATCAAATACAGAAGAAACATAGTTTTGACTTTTACTTAAATAACATCCGAATACCGTGAAGCTACGGTTTGCTGAATTGTTTGTGAAACCCAGAAATATACTCACACCAGGTTTTTAAGTTAGTTCCGAAAGAGACAGACCTACAGAGGGCGCTGCTCAACGAAAACAACTGTATGAAAATGTGTAATGGCTGTTTCAGAAACCAATAAACGGTTTTTCTAAATGATCCACTGTATCCCGCAGCGACAGGCAGAGATTGAATAACCGAAAACAATTTTTATAATTTATCCTAGTTAGCAACGCCATCTGCTCACGAATTTTGTAACTAATTCTGAAACTTGGTAATAATAAACTAGGTGATCTTTTTATGAAGAAATCAACAAACAGTACATTTCTAACGACTTGCTCTTTTTTCATTAATTGATTTTTCAAATCGTCGCTCATCTGTAGAATATCTGTTAAATATATTTTTTAATGATTTTATAAGGCTATCTACCGTTTCTCTGTTTATTAGTCCCGAAATATTATATTCCCAGCGCTCATAAAAATATTAAAATATAGTCTTGAAAGAAAATACCGCGAAGAATTGTTAAGAATGCGCCAAATAAGCATGAAACTTTGTTTCGTAAGTCAACAACGGATAAGCAAGAGTTGTTGAATAAATAACTATTTGCTTACATGAGCCACGAAAATATACTTTGTATGATTTTTAACTAGTTTATCGAAAACTTCAGTGTTAAAAAAACAAAATGAACCAAAAACTGTAGATAAAAAATGTACACAAGCTGCAGAGAAATAAAAAAAAAATTGATTCAAAATAAACTGATGAAATTTTCGGAAAAGTAAAAATAATACTTACAAGTATTGATCCCACAGTCACATTTTCCTGCATCTCTTCTACGATGGAAAAGTTATAGTAGTTGTGCGTAAATACGGGCTGCTGGTCATTGATATCCACCACGTTCACAGTCATTGGTGACACACCGGTCTGAAAAAATAAGGAAATTGCAATTTATCTATTATCAGCAGACAAACTCCGTTGTGGATATAAATACAAAGAATACTTTAAGAACTCCTTTTTAAGTACTTCTCTAAACAATAACAATGCGTGCATGATGTGTAAATCTTCAATTAATTTTTAATTAATTAATTAAGTACGTTTGACCTATGAACTGGAAATTGCGCTGCCTAGAACGTGCTGTTCTTTAGAATATTACGAAGCAATTTTAGGAGAGTATCCGCTCTTCTAGAGGCCCAGCATACAAGTTCTTTGATAAACGACTTATCAATAAGTGAAAGTGGGTTTGTAAGCATATGCTTCGGAGTTTTTCTTTATGTATGCACCTAATTTAAACCTATAAAATATGAGTTTATAGTAAATATATGACAACATAAAAATTTTGAACGGTTTATTTGAACTTGGTAAAATGAACCGCGTTTCAGGAATTCCAATGAAGGGAATTGATCGAGATACGTACGCAGAGCTGCTAAGTCTCCGGCTTTTTTCGGGAGATTTCCCACCACAAATTTTTACTTACAGATTTATGCTTAAAATAAATCCAAATATTTAATCGAAAACAAAACTAATATTTAATCAAAAACAAAACTGTCTAAAAATTGTGGTGGGAAATCTCCCGGAAAAAGCCGGAGAGTTGGCAGCTGTGCGTACGAGTATTTCAAATAACAAGCTCGGTCAACGCTCGAATTGAACTCATACGTCAACAGACCACTGTAATATTAAGAATTATTAAGTATATTATTATTATTTAATTTAAAAATACTCACACATGTTTATCAGGCGGCTGTAAAAAAATCTCATTGATTTTCCCAATAAAGTGACAGAATTATACAGTGTGCCCGCTGAAGTCCGTTGTCACACCAATAATTTCAGAACAGTAAGAGCTATAGTCACAAAAGTGGGGTCTAGTTATAGTTGCCATGCGCTACGCAAGAAATCCTCTTTCTGTGCCACCTGGCGGCTAAATTTGGAGTTAGAACTTCTATCTCGAAAACTGCCCGAGGTACGGAAAAAAAGTCAATTACAAAGTTTTTCAGCATCACAGATTTATTAAGAAAAGACATCTTGAGCATGTTAATGCTCAAAACTGAAGATACAAATGCAAGACGCAAAAACGCATTACTGATGCTTATGCCAGCGTGTCTCCAGCCAAATCGTACAACTTCCAGCGGGAAATGCAGAACAGTGTCTGGATTTGTACTGTTGCAAGCGAAAAACGCTTTCAATATGAAGAATAAACGAGCTTAATGTCGGGTAAGTACAGTTTTGGAAAATTCGACCAAACAAATGTGCGTTTTTCCCTTACATTAGCAACATTATTGCGCAAATGAATGAACATTGTGTGCAAAAAAGGTGTATTATCTTACTAACTCAATGCTGAACAACTTTGTAACAGATTTTTTTTCAGTATCTCGGATAGGTTTTGAGATAAGAACGCTAACTCCGAATTCAACCGCCAGGTGGCGCTGTAAGCGGTCTCCTTGTGTACCCCATGGCAACTTTACCATACCTAGACCCTACTTTTATGGCTATGGCTCTTGCCGTTCAGAATTTATTGGGGCGACAACGGACTTTTTTTTATATAGGGTGTGTCACAATTCCCTTCCGGGTTTGTAAGCCTTATAAAAAATATATACATTACCAATACAGTAGCAAAGTTAACTTTACTGGAGGAAGAAACGTTACAAGTTTTGTTTCAGAAATAGTCAATATGTGATCCTTTCGTGATGCGGCAGATATCAAGTCTGTAGTCAAATTCTTCCCACACTTGCTTTAACATGTCACGATCAATGGTAAAGAATGCGATTGTGATCCTGTCGCGCAAATCTTGTAAATCACGTGGCCACAGGAGGCTCGAACACAAATTTCTTTTATGTAACTCCCCTCCCCTCCCCCCCAAAAAAAAATCGCATGCAGCGAGGTCCGGAGAACGAGGTGGCCACGGAGGAAGTCGTTTGTCGTTGTCAGAACCTCGTCCAATCGAACGACGAAGAAGCTCGCTATTTGTGAAACCAAACTTAAAATGTTCCTTTCTCCAGTAAAGTCAACTTTGTTGCTGTATAGGTAGTATACTTTTTATAAGCCTTCCAAACCCGGGAGTGATTTGTGATACACCCTGTATATCTGATTTTTTTACCTAACAGCACACGAGATTTTTTCACTAATTCCACTCAATATTACGCGATGTGAATTAACCCCGATAATCCCAGCAACGAAGGAATCAAATTGAACCAGTTACTTACGTTGATTCCGTCAGACACTTGGACCAGAAGGTCGTAGCTCTGTTTCTTTTCATAATCCATGACTGCCGCCGTAAATACCTGACCCCTAGACAAGAAAGAAAAATTATGTTTAATAATCCGTTTCGCACATCACATGACTTATCTGTAAAACAGGTTTTTGATGCACTTCATTCAATTCTGTTTCTTTTGAAATTGTGATTTAAACACTTTAGTAACATACAGATTTGGAGATTTTTCTCCAAATGTAGGGAATATTGCTAAGTTGAGATTAGTTTCGAAAACGTAATTTTGGCACTAAATTTGGTACTATTTCTCCCAAACTTGCCAAGCTTAGTGATATTCCGCGAGTCCAAAAAACGACTGTGCACAGACTTTAACGTATTAAAAGCCTTTTGGGTGACCCTGTACAAATCTACCCTGTCGATTGTGAAAAGAGAAGCGCACAGCTAAATGTTATAGCAGTTCTGAATACACAATTTCTAACAAAATACGACAATCCAAAATATTAAAATTGAAACATGTTCTGACTGTTCACTCACCCTTAAAAGATTTATTTATTTACTTATTTTAGTTTAGTCCAACAAAATTGGTTATTAAGTGAAAAAACGCTTATTAAAGTTCTTAATAAATAAATAAATCAAAACCTCACGTTAAATTTCTTTATTTTGAATTCTGACAAATTCAAAATTCGAGAAAAGATACTCTGATGTTTATTTTTATTATAAACTAAGACAAATAAAATTATATTAAGAATTCAAGAGACTTACGTGGATGCATCAACCAGAAAATTGCCTTCGTCGTTCCCAGCAACAATTGAAAAATGAAGAACAGTATTTGCATCAGGATCTTTAGCCTAAACAAATACATATAATAATTATCTTTAAAACAATTCACTTCGTAACGTAGCCGTAGCAAAACATTAACATTTTTAAAACATTACGGGTACTGATTACATTTTCATGGCCATGCTCATCAATTTACCATAAGTTGTCAATTCACTTATCTATTCAATAAATGGCGCTCTTTATAGTAAGTTAATATACACTCTCTCAAATATGACAGGTTCAGAGCTGAATACTTATTTTATTATTTTTGCAGTTAATGCTAATACTCCAGCCGCCCTGGTTGTGTATTGATTAGAAAAATATTCTACCACATCATGGGTCAGGGTTCGCTTTCCGGCATGGGCTTGAGAATTAATTTATTCGTCCCTTCATAGGCAACGTTGATCCACTTATCAAGTGCCCACATAGTTTAATAATAATCAGTGCTTCCGGCCTAGTAGTGGTCTGTGTCTATTAACGACCAGTGTCCGTCATTAGAATATATATATATATATATATCCATGTTGCAAAATAATCAAGGAAAGAAATGTATAGCGTATCCTGGAACGAGAACAAACTTAAAGGGGAGGTAGACAACATCGTTAGGAACCATAATTACACAGGAAAGCATGGATGGAAATCGATAAGTGGTGCTGTACGCGAGCTTTAAGGTCGTCTTTTGTAGATTCCTGATTGTCATAGCTGCTCCACCATGGCTGAGTGGATACAACACTGAACATGATAGATAGCATGAAGGTCCCAGGTTCGGGCCTGTAGATCTAAAGGTCCGGAGTTTTGGGTGGTTTTCTCCATATGTAAGGTGAATACGCGTTAGAACCCCCTCAGAAGGTTCCCCGCCCAAGGCACCGCAGATATCCTCGTGTAGGCTTGCCATAAAACAAAACAAAACAAGCATATCTCTAAATTTTCTGGCTTTTTTGAAAGATTATCTTTCTTACATTCAAACAGTTCAAACAGACGCAACTTTCAAACAGTTTTATTTCACATAAAAAATTTCGATTTATTCAAACATCAAATCACTAAAAAAAAAAGAATTGCTGGTAGATAACCTTCCGAAAACAACCGTAAAAGTTAGTAAATATGATAATGAGGAAACCACAGCGTGACGATCTTCAGAGCTCGCGCACTGTGCCACCTAACGATTTCCATCCATGCTTTCCTCTGTAATTATGGTTCCTAACGATGTGGTCTACCACCCCTACAAGTTTTGTACACGAAGTTTCGTGATACGCTACATTTGTGTATTAATCCTTTGAAAATTTTCGTAAAAAAAGTTTGGTTTCAAAACGTGCAGTTTAGCACTAATAACGGAAAATACAGAGTGTGTTCACACATTTTTGTAACAATTTTGCAAAGATATATGTAGAAATAAATATAAGAATTTTATTTTCTAATGTGTTCCGTCTGATAGCCCTTTCTTTGAACTTAACCTTTGAACCCCTTTCTTTGAAACTATCCTATTACATCTTGATTTCCAAGATAAAAGTCCTTTTCTTAAAACATCAAGGCTGATAGTGTTCCACTCCTCCTTCACAATCTTCCAGAGTCCACCCAATCTTTTGGGATGCCGCTTATAAAGAGCTTGTTTTAAAAGTCCAAATGCACATAATCTATAGTTAGACACGTCAGGGGACTTGGGTGGGATGCATTTAAAGGGAATAGCTTCCATTCCAGTTTCATTTCTCATTTTATCAAAAAATAGAGCAGTAGATTTAGAGGTATGGCTTGGAGCTTTATCCTGATGGAACTTAACATAGTGAAGATTGTTTGGATAAAGGGATGGAATTTCTTCTTTAAAAATAGGTGTTAAAACATACTTCTGATAGTAATCCGAATTAATTTTGACATTTTTTTCTACTTTCCTTATTGCAAATTTTCCGTTATAAGAAAATCCAGTAATAACCTTTAGAAAAACTTTCCTTGTTTTCTCGAAACCAACTTGTTAAGTCTTTTTCTCCTCTTTTGCGGTAGTCAATCGATCTTTTTCTATTGCAGTCGGATAAATGTATCCAAGCTTCATCCATTGTAACTACATATTTCCCTTATTCACCCGCCCAATAATTTTCATACAACAAGCTACACATAGTCACGCTGAGAAACATGTTTCGGCGTTAGCTGATGAACATCATGTTTTTTTGCTTTGATTCACTTTAAATCGGATTTTATAATTTTGTTCACAGTTCCTACAGAGGAACTGTGAACAAAAGATTTTGTGATAGTTCTTTGGGTAGTTGGATTTTCCTTTAAAACATGAGATGCGACTTTAGATTTAATAAGAAGTGTACGTACCTTCGTCGGGTATGCATTTTTTGCCTTTTCCCCAGTGAAATATAAACTAGGACGTTTCTTTCCTTTCATATTAATTATGTCACTTATCTTACGTGTAGAAATATTAAAACCATGATTTTGACATCTTTTTTAAATAACTGAATAACAGTATTTCTCTTCGGATAGCGCAAAAATAGAGCCCATTGTTTATTTTTCAGCGACATTTTAAAGCAAAGAATATTTCTAATGTTGCAGACGATCAATAAGCCTTATTACAATTGGATGCCCATCCCATTTTTATTTTCAAATTAATATTTAGCTTTATGGAGAAAATCAAAATCGTTACAAAAATGTGTGAACAACCCTTGGTTTTTCAGTTTGTATATTTTCCAAAATCTCCGCAAAGAAAATCTTCACCACTTTGCAGCAAAGATTATTGATTGTGGTTGAAGAGTTATACTGCGTAAGTTTCCTGAGAAATATTTATTGCGTCAGTATTTATAGTGAATATCGAGACACCCAGATTCTTTCTAAGTTAATCGGGAACATAATTCTACATTTAAGACGAAATTTCGTAAGATTGCAATCCCGTTTTAATTTCAGTGATAAAAATTAAGGGGGAAAAAAGGCTCGATGATAACAAAAACCTGGGTGTTTGTATAAGACAAAAATATATAAATTTGAGCCTAAAGCTTGTAATAGACTTAATTATTTTTTATTCGTAAAACAATGTATAACTGGGGAAAAATCTTATAATACTTGTATTATTCAATATGTATCCGTTTTTCGTAAATCCATATTAAACATGTGAAATCATTTCCAGGAGAAAAAAGGCACTGAATTTATACTTCACAATCACTGGGACACTATTTTTATGCTTTTAAAATTCTCACATTTCTTTTCCAGATAAATATTTTTTCTCCTAAATTTTTCAAGAACATCAAAATAATTTACATTCTTTGAACCTGACAAGCGAACAAAAGAATCTCGTTAAAATGAACATGGAAGAATTTGAAAAAAAAAAAAAAAAATAAATAAATAAAATTTTCAATGCCAACCTTCTCATAACCAAGCAGCAGACGCCTTTTTAAAAAAAAAACAAAATTCATTCAACAATAATTAGAATCTGCATGGTTAAAGACCGGTTTAACTAAGTAGACAAGCGTGTTACATGAGGCGATGTCTATGCGAACTCAAATGGTTAATTATCAAGCTTTTTTCATGTAATATCTTTGTGACAGATAATAAATACAACAGAATTATCAAATCTGTGTGTTTAACCTATTTATAGAAGCGAATGATTAGTTTTTGCCGCAAAAATGTAGGTTGTCATGCTGGGCTATTCAATAACTGTGTTGCAGTGAAAAAATTGACAGGATGACAGGAAAGTTGTAAGGTTTGATAGTTTCTGTGTAGTTAGTTGATTTTAATAGACGGCTTTTGAAATTTAAACATATTTACAAAGTCGATAAACAGTATAGCTTCCCATAAAATATGTAGGGGATAATACTGGCATAGATATAGGTGATATAGTATTTTCTTAAATACATTAAGCTTCGCTTAAATCATGCTAATTGAATGTACAGGGTGGTTCCTCTATAAACAGCATTCTACAGCTGAAACGGGCAAGTCAATTGCCACCACATTTGGCACGCGGACTGTGCACGAGATGCGCTGAAGGAAGTTTTTTTTAAAGATAAGTTCAAAAAATGTCCACCAGGTGGCGCTTTGCACGATGAAATCAGCTTTAAAATGTCCCAAATAATTAAAAGCAAGCTAAAAAAATTTTCAATAAATGTTGAAATTGTCCGTACATATCGAATTAGCCATTTCCGTTGTTAAATTTGATGTTTTTTTCATAAAAAGCCCCACCAAGTGGACATGTTTTGAACTAATTTTATTTTTTTTTAAATTCCTGAGCGCATCTCGTGTATAGCCCGCATACAAAATATTGTTGTCATCCGTTCACGCGCTGTAGGATGCCGTTTATAGGAGATTCATTAGGAAGTTCAATTATACATTATCCTATGTTTATATTGGAAGCTCAATTATAACCACCCGGTACACATAAAAAATCTGATAACCTAAGTGATATGCATAATTTATTTGGTGTAGCTAATATTATCTTCAAATAGCTGAAGATAATGTGTTTGTCCACTTTAATAGTGATTACTAACAGGTAAATGAAGACGACGTTTCCCACATTGCCATGTGATTCTGGACGCGGCCATCGGGATTCGGGCCTGCTTGTGCACTCCGATGAGTCATCCAAAGAGGCCTACGGATTCTCACTCATTGGTTACAGCACTTAGACACGTCATCTAACGGCCGAATCTAACCAATGAGGAAACGTCCGTAGGCCTCTTTCGGAGTGCACAAGCAGCCCCGCTAGAATCACGATGGTCCCGTTCTGAATCAGCTTGGTCTCCTCTATCACTCTTTAAGTTTCGGACATAAAATTTTGAATCACCCTGTATATAAATATAAACTTTACCTGCAACTGATAAACAAGAGCTCCAGGTGGAAGTGATTCGCCGATGAAGGCTTCATATGGTGCACCAATGAATTCTGGAGCATTATTGTTTATATCTTGGATGTTCACATTTACAACAGCGACTGATGATCTAATCGGAGTAGAATTAGAAAATTATTAGTAACTTACAAGGCAAAAACACAAAGAATACTAGACTGGTATTATGTTTTTTAATAAAAAATAATAATAATTAACGTTAGCTATACTTCTGATGACTGGTTCATATGTTAGTGAGTCTTTTTCAAAAAAAAGGTGTAGCAAAAACAAAACTGAAGAAATCAAGTAATACTTTGATTGACACACTTTGGGAAATCTAATCCTTTAATCATAAAACCAATGTCTGAAAATTTTACTAATGATCATATTTATTTTCGTTCGCTAGTTATGATAATAAAGTGAGCGGAAAGCTATCCATTGAAAACAGTATTATTTTAATAGAATATGCATTCATGATGTTAGTTAAATAAAAAAAGTATTTACAAGTATTTGATGTTAGTTAAATAAATAAAGTATTTAAAGTATTTACTAGTATTTATATTACTAGTTAAATAGGAGTAAATCGAAGTTTGGGCATGTACCCAGTTTCATTTTCTTGGTCTTTTTCAAAAGTAATGCAAATTCATTTTTAAAAAGTATTAATCTTATTTACATTTTTCAGTGTATGCATAGTATTAATTATCAATATGATGTTAGTTCAATGTACTGATATTTCTATATAGGTTACAATGAATCAATGATTTTTTAAAAAACAATTTTATTTTTACAGTACTTAAATGGGTAAGGGGTTAACGGTAAAATTGCACAATGAGTAAATTACCACCAATTACGTATAAATAAATGTAGCACTGTGTACAACTAGCCAATTTCGGCAAAGGAACTACAGCTTGCGTCAGCTGGCGTATCTAGGAGCTTTAGTATAAATTGATGAAACGGAAACATTACGTCAAATTTACATCGGGAAACTTACAGTACTTTTATGGAGATTCGACACGTGTCACCGTTACGTAATCCACACTTATCCCAAAAGTTTCGAAATGGAATGATTAATTATTCAAATACTTTCCTCTCCCCCAATCAATCCGTACTTAACCTTTTACTTTTTCATTAACATCCATTCATCAAACAATGTTATCCATTGTTTCAATCAGGTAAGCCTGGAAGGCTTGAATTAAATGAAGGTTAATCACGAGAAAAAATATAAAAAAAGAAAGAGTTAATTAAATTTCCGAGAGAGTGTACAAGTTTGGGTGGATAAGCTTTTTGGAATTGGGTTAGGAGCGCGTCATATCCTGATTGTAGAATCTAAGCTTCGAAATGTGTCGATGAGAGGCACAACATAAAGCACAAGAAAAGAAGGTGCGAACTTTTTTATTTAATTGAAAACGTAACCTTGTTTATTTTTTTGTGTCAACTCATAGTGTTTAGAAAGGAACAATTTGAATCGACAGTGGGTATACTGTATGGAAATAATTGAGTAAGCTCTGAGTTCAATTCCAGGTTAATCAAAGACTAGCGTGTACCGTAAGTTGATTACAGGCAAAAAGTGCTTCTATAAGGTACATACGTACGTCTTACCAAAACCGTCATTCTTATGCCAAAGAATTGCTGTAAATGGTGGATTGGCTAATGTTTTAAAACATGTGACGGTTTCTCTGTTAAAATTTTAAGTTATTGAATACAGTTTTAGTTATTGAATCAAAAGTATATTTGAAATGTGTGTCTGTTCAGACTTCAATTTTTCGAATCATTTTCAGGTAAAGAACACTGAATGTTCAATTTTCCTATACTGAAATCAACTTAAAAATAAAAGTTAACATTGAACTGCCGGCGGTAAAACTATTTAGTAATCAGAACTACAGAAATCATCAATAACACTTTTATCAGACTCTATTTTCAATTAACTTTAAATTTAAAAATAAATAAAATCTGAAACACTTTCATATTTTAAATACGCACTAAAGTGCTATACATTAAAAGCTTATCATAATTCATGCCACAACCTTATTTTTCTTCCTTATTCCATTAAGTTGGAAAGTGTATCATTATTCATGAGTGTAACGTATTTTCCTTCCTTGTTCCATAAAACACATCTTTCAAATCGAAATCTATTTTAAAAAATCGCCTACAAAAGCTCTTTTACAATCTTCGCCACGCATATTCCAACTATACTTCATTGCTTTAAATGCTGTTTGCAATGTACATTATAATCCGCGAGTGTGCTGTGTTTGTCTTTCTTGTTTCATAAAACGCATCTTTGGAATCAAAATCTATCTTAAAATCACCCAATAAAACTGTTTTAAAATCTTTTCCAAACATATTCCAACTATATTTCATCATTTAAATACTGTTTCGAATGGACATCATAATCCATTAGTGTGTCGTGTTAACTTGTTTCTCTTTCATGTTCCACAAACACCTCTTCAAAATTGAAGTCTATATTAAAATCGCCTCCCAAGACTACTTAAAAATCTTCGGCAATCATATTCTAAGTATACCTCGCCTTTATAAATACCATTTGGAAAAGTTATCGTATTCTATGAGTGTACCGTATGCCTTCCCTGTTCCATACACTTCTTCGGAATTGAAATGTATATTAAAATCGCCGGCTAAAACTATTTTATATCTTCTCCAGGCACATTTTAACTATACTTTTCTTGTGTAATAAATAGACTGTCGCGTTTGCCAGTTTCTAGTAAAATTTGGAAGATACCGCCAAGCTCGGTTCGTTTTTGAAGAAATTTTTTTTGGCACCAAACTTGGTGATCAATTATTAGAAATTGCAAACCTTATGCAATTTTCAACCTCTTACTCTCCGACCCCCTCCGCGTTTTCAGGCAAACACAACTGAATAATGCTTTTCTGAGACAACTTGTGTAGACAAAGTATGTCGACGTTAAAGAAACTTACTTGGTTTTAATAGCATGTAGTGCTAATAAGCTCTGACTTCAGTTCCCGGTTATTGATAGACTAGCGTGTGGAGTAAGTTAATCATAGACAAGAAGTGCTTCTATGATAAGGCACATATGTTTGACTTAGCAAATCCGTCATTCTTATGCCACAGAATTGCCACAAATGGTGGTTTTGCTATTGTTTCAATACAGCTGACTATTTTGCCGTTAAAATTTTGAGTTATTGAACATTGTTTTAGGTCATGAATCAAAAGAATGTTCGATATATGTTACTGTTCAGGGTTCAATTTTTCGAATCATTTCTGGTAGAGAACATGCAATGCTCAATTTTCCTATTCTGAAACCAACAGAAAAATAAAAGGTAATATTGAAATGCCGGCCATAAAACTGGTCAGAAATTTGGACTACAGAAATAATTAGCAACTTTTAGGACAATCTCTATTTTCAGCCATTCATTTGCAACATTAAATCTAATGGCACGAAAATAGACAGGGACAATGGGGCAGACAAATCAACCAAAGCAATTTGATATTTCACTTATGACAAAGATCAACAACGTTTACAATCTCTAACAGACGTGACCCAATCTGTCAACAAAAGTAGGTAACTTTCGAGACCCGCAGTGGTCTGGTCGCTAAACTCCGTTCCCTTTAGAAGACGGCAAGTGAAGCTGCATCCGGCTTGGGCAGTGCTTGAGAGGGTATACTTCCTCTCGGCTCGACTACTGTGGGATCGTGTACGCCAATGGTAACTGGTGCACGTAAAATTGGTCGTAGCTCCAATGCCCACCAAGTTGTTAAACCATACCTCTGGGTATGCCTATTTCAGGGGGTTGGTCCCTCCTCTGGAATTGGTTCAATATTAGGGGACCACGGGCTAAATCTTAGTTCCTTCTACTGGGGCCCTCAAAATGGAAGGCGCACTCCCTCTGCCAATCGCTTCCCTTCTGGGGGGGGGGGGGTCTGACACCGCCGTTTGCGGTTGTCAGGGGGCATCAGAAATAACAACAGGTAACTTTTGAGAAATTCAGTTATCCTTATTCGTAAGAATATTCTTTCGATTTTCTTGACTTATATGATCTAATCTTTAACCGAGTAAGATATCTCTAGAGATTTACTTCAATAAACTTATTCAGTCAGCGAGATTCTTCTGATAAGGATTTCTTCTGATTTCCTTAAAACTGACTACTTTGTCCATAACATAAATTTAAGATGATGGTAGCAACACTTTCGGCATTTCCAATCAATCATTTTATGTGCTTAAATCTACCCATACAAAAAGAAGACTGCGCTTATGTTAAACCATTCAAACTAATGAATCTGATATTTCCATTTTGACCGAAATAAACAAATAATCGTTAACTCAGCCAATTTTACGAGATATCAATCGAGAAAATCATTCATGCAGATTTGCGAGAAAGTTCTTTCAATTTTATTGACTCTTCACTGAGATAATCCTTCAACAATTTATATACCTCACGGAAGATTTACTCCACTAAATTTATTCAGTCACTGAGATTTATAAGAAAGTCCATCTGATTTCCTTAAAACTGACTGTTTTGCATGAATATAAATTAAAGATAACGCTAATGTCGAACAGAGATTTTGACACACAACCTATATATGTCAAAAAAAGATGCTCAAGGTAAATATTAAATGCATTTTAAACAGTGGCAAAAGGGGAAAAATAAGGTTTCATATTTCTTTTATCTGAAGTAAATATAGATGGTTAAGATTTATATGATTATTCTTCCAGTCAATAATTTTGATTCTTTTTGCCTTTTACTTTAGTGTGAAATGATGTTATTAAAGACTGATTTTTCACGGGACGTAAAAATCTGAAAAAGTTGTGGGGGTATTCAAGCAATTTTAACTGCAAGCTAGTTATTTTATTAAGAGAAATGCAAGACGTCTTTGAAAGTTTCGACTGCTTGCTAAAATGACAGTCTAGCGATAGAAGTTGAAATCAAATATAGCTATATAAACTACAGTTTTAGAATTTTTTAAAGATGGAACTATAATCCCCCCCCCCCCCAAGAATATATAAACTTGGCGATTTATCGCCTAATACAGGCGATATCATAATCTGAATTCGGTTTTTAAAAACTTATTTTTGGCGCCAAGTTTGGCAATATTTGGCCTAAAGTCCACAAGCTTTAGAATAATTGGCTAAATTGTGGGCATGGCACAAGCAATAGTTGAACATGACTTTTAATGAAGATGCTTACAGACCTTCATGTATTAGAATTCTGTTTAGCAACTATGTAACTGAACTACTCTGCCGATTGAAATTGTGCCGATAAAAAAGGAAGGCGCACAACTAGATGTTAAAGCAGATATAAATACAAAATTTCGAGATATCTACGTACATTCGTTCATACGTACGTATATGGACGTCACAGAAAACGAGTCAAAATGGATCGAACATGCGTACGTATGTATACACGAGTGTACGAGCGTACGTCGAGACGTCAGAAAGAAACTTATCAATTTCGATTTAGGAATGGTCAAAATCGATTTACTCGTCAAAACCTTAAAATGAAAATTTCAGAACACGATACAGTAGAACTTCAACTATCCGAACTGCGATTAAAAGAATCACTGATTATCCGAATCACTTTCAGAATTTCAGAAAAAAAAATTAAGGCGGAAACGGACTGCGATTCGCAAAATAATGATTCAGTCTATTGTCCTTCAATTCGCAAAGCCAGTGTTGGCACAGTGCCAGCAATGACACATTTACAGTACGGTACGTACATACTGTACTAAAGTACAGCACTTGTAAGTACGTTTAACATGTAAACGTGTTACCTTTTCATTTAATTAATTAAACTCTCTTTTTCTTTAAAAATAGTTTTTTTTTGTCTCATTTTAAGCATACATACACACCGTAATTAATTAAAATACCTACTAGACACTTTTTTTGGAAAAAATTCAATTATCCGAATTTTTGATTATCCGAATGGAGTCCGGTCTCAATTGATTCGGATAACCGGAGTTCTACTGTACACAATTTACATCGTATTAAGTAGAAATGAATCATGGGAACAAAAGTGCTGTTGAATTAAAAAGGGGCACTATTTAATGTTAGAAACACAAGCAAATATTGAAGTTGAACATTGATTTTTACCTTCTTTCTGACTCGATCCTGGCCAAATCTGAAGCTTCTACGAAGAACGTGTATCTAGGCGGCTTCTCCCTGATGGTTTGGAAGGATTCCATGATGTAAATGGATCCGTTTTCAGGATGCACGTCGAATGGCACTGTCTGACTCAAACTGTCATTCTGACGCTGGTACCTCACCACTCCATTAACACCTAAGTCTGGATCCACGGCAATTACCTGATGAAGAGGAAAAAGAATTAAGTGTGTGGCATTGGCAATTTATGGTTATTTATGCAGGGTGTCCCATAGATACTGGTACAAAATTGAAGGGGTGGTAGCGCACATAATAAGGAATAAGAATCACGAAGCAATGTGGGATCGAAAATGTCGTTTTCATGTAGCTGTTAATGATCACTTTGGAACAAGCGTTGAAATAATGATGAACTTTCCGACCATTGTTCTTCAAAAATAATCAATCTTTCATAGAAAGCACGTAATTAAAATTGATAATTAAAAAATTCTTTTTCACATCATGGATGAAATTTTTAGAGACAATGGCTCTTTTTATGAAACCTGGTTAAGAAATTAGACGAGCACTTCAACACTTTCCTATAGTGATTATTAAAATAGGTAACTGAAAATGGTGTTTTTTACTGCACATTGCTATGTAATTCTGATTCTGATTCCTTATTCATAATTCCTGAACTTTATGAGTAGATCAGAAAAATAAGGCAAATATCCGAATAGTAAAAAAATGGACTCAAATAATCCGACATAAGAGAGCTTTTCTCTATTAGAGGTTCTTAAAATCTACGAATGTGAAAAGCAGTCTTCTGGTAGTAAAATAATTCTTAATAGTATTACATAAAACTACATCTTTGTCCGCTTAAAATACATAATTATTTTAATATTCTGTTTTTAACAATACAGTTATCCTAGTAACACAATCTTTTGAAATAAACGATACAACGAAAACTGGCGACATTGCTAGCGTTCTGAGACTCAGAAAATAAAAACACATAAATATAACGCATAAAACTAACGAGCTAAAATATAAAAATACCTGGCCAACAATAGATGAGGGAGGATCTACTTCTGTAGCGCTAAATACGTAGACACTGCTTGGCACAAACTGCGGGTTATTGTCATTGGCATCGAGAAGATGAACTTCCACCACTGCAGGTACTGCTTTTGCGTTAGGGTTAACATTTGGTTTCCTTTCTCTTGCAAACACCCTCATTCTGATGACGTCTTTGGTTTCCCTATCCAGCTTTCTAGGGTCTCTAACGCTGATGGAGCCACCTGACGGGTCTATTGAGAATGCACCTGACTCATCTTCAAGCTCATAACGAAACTCTGCGTTTTCTCCCTAAAACATTTTTTTTTTTAAATACCAGTTAGAGAAAAATGTAAAGTCTATAAATTATTGCATGACACCAGAAGATATGGAAATATTTGTAAGTTCAGAAAAGTAAGTTTCATGAATTATTTAGAATAATATCCGAAGATATAAACGTATTATGAATTAATTACTTGCATAATGTTACACCATATAAAAGTATCAATAAATGGAAAAAGTTTAATTTCTGTGAATTATTTCATTTAACATCGGAATATATAAGCATATGAATTGTTTGAGTAACATCATAAGAAATATAAATATTAAAAAAATGGAAAAATGGAAGTTCAGTGAATTATTTGGTATAATAGTACAAGAAGATATAAACAAATCTCAAAATTATTTGCATAACATTAAAAGATATAAAATTATCAATACATAAAAAAATGTAAGTACAGTGAATTATTTAATATAATAAGAATGTACAAAAATATCTGTAAATGGAAAAACGCCAGTAAATGAAGAAATGTTATTTCTGAGAGTTAATTAGCGTAGTACCAGAAGGTATAATAATATTAGTAAATGGATAGATATAAGTTCTGTGCACTGTTGCATAACATCAGAAGATATATGTATTTATCAGTATATAGAGGAACGTCTATTCTGTGATTTATTTAGCAGAATACCAGAAGGTATAAAAATATCATTAAAGTAAATGTAAAGTGTTTGAAGAGAAATATTAAAATTTGTATGAAATCTAAAACTATTTCACATAGTATGACTCAATAAGAAATAGTTCCATGCAATAAAAGCAGTGCCAAGGAGTAAATGTTTTGTTTTCGCAAAGCAAACTCGAGCTGACTGCCAAACAGACGAATGCCTTGGGCGAGGGGTTCTAACATGTATTCACGTTACAGCTGGATAAAACCGCGCAAAATTCCAGACATTTCGATAACGAAAAATACTCAAAAGAAACTGGTGCATATATGATAATATAATTATGTTTGTGTTCTCTTGTGCGAACACAAACATACTGTAAGAACAAAGAAATAAAGTCTCCTTTCTTACCGAATCCTCATCAAATGCAGACACTTGAACGACTGTAAATCCTGGCGGTAAGTTCTCCATGACTGTGATGTTATACAGCTCATATTCGAATTCAGGAGCGTTGTCATTCACATCTAAGACTTGCACGTCTACTTTGGCAGTGGCTGACCGCAACGGGTTATCCGTTTGTGTAGCCTGAAATGATTAATAAAGATTAGTTGGTCTTTTTATCAATCGCATAAAAATTCTGAAAATCACAAAAGATAAGTTGCATTATGATAATAATAATAAAAACTTATAAGATTACGATGGTCTAGAACATCGTTTCCTAAAATGTGGTAGGCGTATCCCCTAGGGTATGGGAATAGTTGACGGGTGTAAGAGCAGCCTGGTGCAACAAGTCACAACTTACTGTTCGTTTTCGTTACAGAGACTTTCTTTCACTAACGTACGCATCAACTTTTCTTTGGTTTCATCAAAATAAGCATTTGTAGACATTAAACCAAAAAAATAAAAAAGGAATTAGCTTTCGGATGAAGAACATCATCTGAAATTGAAATTAACAAGGCAACCAAATTGGGATGATCTATCGTCTCAGCATAAACAAATTCATAAAGAAGTAAATCCCATATTACGTTCATCTGAAAAGTCCGACTCATTAAAAATTAAAATTATAAAAATAATTAATTTTTTTGTTAAGGCAGCATTTGTAAATGGCTAATGCAATTAAAGCAAAAATGTATGTAAAAGCGATTAAAATATTTGGAATTTAGCTTGTCATTGGTTTGATATTAGCGCACATCTTCTACAAGCTCAATGAAGCACAATCTTAAAAGTTGTGCTGCCCGAACACCCTTGTGCTTGGAGAAAAAGCACTTTCTGATTATTCTGAACGCCGTTAATTGCTTTAACTCGGCAAGTGTCCCTGATTTCCTGCTAATAAGCAGGTTCTAGATTGGAATTTTATTTTTATGTATTGTCAATGTCAATGGTGGGATGCAGTGAAGTAAATTTTTTCAAATCGATTACAAATTTAAGTTTCAGGGTTTTTTAAAAGTTTCATTGAACCAAACCAGATTTGTAACTTTGCCTTTCAATTCACTACAATACGATACAATGAGCTTGACGCAAACTTCAGGAAAAATCACTGCTGCTGGAGGCTTCAAAAGTAGCCATGCTTCCAATCTGCCATTTCCATCTAAAGTGAAATTTCTAAACTTTCCATCTCCTGTCAAATCAGATGTCCCCCGGAGCGGCTACCGTGTTGTCAAAAACCTTGTTCGAATCTCAGCAATGGCACCGCGGGAGCACCCAAGGATGATATCACTACATGACATAATCCCTCAATTACGAACTTGGACAAACATCGTTTTTGACTTGGAAATGAGTGGCCTAGAATTTTTAATAAATGGAGAAAACAATGCATCATACAGACCTATATTTAAAATATTTCACTTTTTCGAATCTATGACCTACATATATTCCTATGGTAACACTATAATTTACTGAATATCCTTGCATGTTACGAGTTTGGACGGACGGCTTGTGTAATGACCTATCCATGGAAATCGCGACCTTATCTTTGGCCTTTTTAAAGGAAAATTATGGGCTTCACTGTCGGATTTTATATAACAGGAATTTTTTTTTTTTGAATGCAAGGTGGAAAATAATATTTATGAAGAAGAGTATATCACAGAGGAGATATATCAATTTTGATTAATGTCTTTGTCCAAGAATGATGAATAGATAAAGGAAATGTCTTAAATCTGTTTTTAAGTAAGTTATGTTTCAGAAAAAAATTGATAAACAGTACTTATCAACCTTGCAAGGTAATAAATATGATTTTTATTTTGAATAAAAAATGACTTCGTATTGTATATAAACCAGTTTTGTTTGATTAACAACTGTAGTCGATACATTTTACTTTTGTAATTCTTCATTCCTGTCCAGCAATAAATGAGAACGCAATAAAAGGTGATATGTTAACCTACTTTTCGTCACTGTACTGTACACAGGACACATTTATTGCTTAAAACAAAGACCTGGCTAAAATAGGGTTAACTTATAATCACACATGGTTGCCAAAAACGTGTATCTGTTTCTGAAGTATCCGATATCATCATGCCTATTGTTAATGTTAACATACCACGTAAATATGGAATTACGAATTTTATATCAGCTATTTCAGCCGCACCGATCGGTGGTAGCTTGTAAAATCTAGAAGTTCATGCTGTTCAAAAAATTAGTAATGACAAATCACACAATGTTTACCATATATCTAGAGCTTTATTTACTATTTATTTATTATCAAATTTAATAAAAAGAAGAATACGACAGTGCATAGTATTACATATTATATATTATAAAAAAGAGCACTTACATACTCGTATAACAAAACACAATGGTGTTAAAAAGTAAAAACAATGAATTATGTTTATGTTATTAAGTTATAGCAAGCGTACACGAGGGCGTTTGCCTGCGTAGTGCCTTTGGCGGGGGACTTTTTAAGGGATTTCAAAGCGTAATCGCGTTACATTTGAGGAAAACCACCCAAAACTCCAGACCGTTAGATCGATGGCTGCTCGGTAGGCCCAAATGTGGAACCTTCCCAGGGGCGTAGCCAGAAATGTTTCATGGGGGGGTTACGACTACTACAACTCATATATATGTGTACGTGGGTGTGACAATATAGTGAAGAATATACATTTTGTATGGCAAAAAATTCCTCATGGGGGGGTTATGACCCCCCTAACCCCCCCTTGGCTACGCCTCTGTCATATACCAATCGTCTAAAATGTTCAATGTTTTATTCACTCGGCCATGATGGGACCCTAAAAACAATTAAATACTTCTCATGGTGTCACTTTTGTTAATAGTGAAATAGCAGCATACAAGATACTTCTAAACAAAACCATCATTTCGGGTAGTACAAAAAACTCCACCCTCCTGCCGCTGCACTTCGTGCAAGCGTTTGTGAATCACTACTTTTAATGAAAATGGCGGGCCAGACGTGATGTTTTTTTTTTCTTTCACACAATAAAAAAAAAGAGAAAAAAAATCTATGAAATTAAAGCAAATGGAGACGACGCTAGCAGTATTTCAGTATATTTACAGGATTTTATTTCCGCAAATTCCGGAAATCTCGTTACAAACAAAGAAGATATGAACCTTGTTATATGGAAATTGTCCTGTTTTTAAATATGAATGGAGAATTTGAATAAAGTTTCCTGAAATTTCTTCATTAAGTGCACTGTTTGATTGTACGACCCGTTCCCAGATGCAGCGGCATGTCCGTTATAATAATTTTTTTTTTACCATCATTGCTTGTAATGCCTATGGGAGTACAGACTATTATTAAGGTGTACAAATGAAATGGTACGAAACGACACTGTGGGTATAAATGAAGACTATTTAAAGTAGTCACCATAGGCCCGAGCACAACCGTCCCATTGACGAACAAGTCGAAGGATTCTTTGTTCCCAGAATTCCTGTGTCCGTGACGAGACTCAGTTCTTCACAGCGTCCTTGAGTTTGTCGTCCGAGTAGAAGCACTTCCCTTTCAGATGTTTTTCAGGGGACTAAACCAACACCTCCTAGATAAAGAAAGCCTAACAACTCCTACGTCACCAAGCTTTGACGTCATCATTTGGCCTACACTTAAAAGTTTTATTTTCACAAAATAAAACTATACAAAATTTCTGGTGAATTTACTCATGAATAACAATATTTTAATAATTTGAGATAAAAAATATAATATTATGAAAAATGGCAGTTTTTAACCGTGACGAATCAGATAATATGATAAGGAAATAGATCGAAATGAATAATTTTGCATGAAACAGGTATTTTAATTTTAATTCTCTATTTAAGCTATTTTCTAATATTTGCAGCATCCACCAGAAATTTTAAATAGTTTTACTTTGTGAAAGTAAAACTGTGATGACGTCATTACTTGAAGGCCTACTAATGACGTCAAAGTTTCAGTTGTTAGGCTTTCTATATGTAGGAGGTGTTGACTAAACCCATGGAAATCCCAGGGCAACATGTCCGGACTGTAGGGCGGATGATCAAGCTGTACCCACTTGGCCAGTTCCTCGGCGAAAACGGACGCTCCATTTTCTCACTGACTTGTGGCACACACAGTTTTCTCTGTATACGGTCATCATCCGGCAATGAATAGTGATCGGTTTAACCAGCACCTCCTGCATATAGAAAGCCTAACAACTCAAGCATTAACGTCATCACTAGGCCTGCGAAGATGACGTATCACAGTTTTATTTTCACAAAGTAAAATTATTGAAAATTTCTGGTGAATGCTACAAATATTAGAAAATATTTTAAATTAAATATTAAAATTAAAATACCTTTCTTATACAAAATTATTCATTATAATCTATTTTCTTATCATATTATCTAATTAGTCATAGTTAAAAACTGCCATTTGTTGTATAACTAAATTTTTTATCTCAAATTATTAACATTTTGTTATGCATGAGTAAATTCACCAGAAATTTTTAATAGTTCTATTTTGTCAAAATAAAACTTTTAAAGGTAGGTCTAATGATGACGTCAAAGCATGGTGATGTAGCAGTTGTTAGGCTTTCTTTATCTAGGAGATGTTGGTTTAACTCCTTCCGCTGTCAGATATCGGATAATGCCTCGTTGCTCCTAAATCGTCGAATTTTGCAATGTGAACGCCAACCTGTCCTCACATGCACTGCCGGCCGCATCGATTGGATGTAGAAGGTTGCTTTTTATAAAAGCTTCTGTGGGTCCCCGCATGCTCCTGTCCACGCCAGAGACTCCAATCGCATTCCTAGATGTAGGGATGGACGCGAGACGAGACAGAGATTTACAGCTTTTTTGCGAGACAAGACACACATTTTTAGCATTACGATATAGGGATTTTTGCGAGACGAGACAAGCTTTTAGGCTATTTGCGAGACGCGAGACGCTTATTTTTCGTCTCGCGTCCATCCCTACAGATGTCTCGCTACGTTCTCCCATAGCGGCATAGTCAAATATGTTAACGGTTAAGTTGTTTCGACGTTTCGTACCTTTTCATTTGAACAACATAATGCAATAGATCCTGTATTGTATAGAGAATTTCGACGAGCCCAGCCTCTCTGCGACTGGTCTTTCCTGCTGCGTGACAGTTTTGGATTTTCGTAATGTATTTCAATGGGGAAGACCCGATCATCAACATTAAAAAAAGATTATTAAATTCCAGATTTTTTAAGACTGTAGTGGGTGGAACTGGTTAACCCATTTGTGCCCACAGATTTTTGCGACTTTCTTCAATTTTTGCTAATACCAGCAATACTAGATAAATTTCTGATGTCAACTTCTTGAACAAGGGATAATTTCTTTTAAAATCTTTATTCATAAAAATTGAAATGTCAACATCCTACTGGGTCAAGTTAAAATATTTTGTGGAGTTGAGGCTCAATACTCGTGAATAAAGGCTGAGAAAAATAAAAAAAACGTTTTCAACTGATAGCGAAAATGCCGTCCCAAAAAAGGGACGCTAGGCATAAATGGATTAAGCAAACCTTCGACTTTGATGTTATGGCGGCATTTTTATGTTTTTAAGACATTAAAGATAACTAAAACTGATCTTTCTAAAACCCTTTTCTGTGTTGAATACAATAGGAAGACAATAGGAGAATTTGCGCAGAAAGGATGCGCAGTCGGCTGTCATTCAGATGACGTCATTGAAATGTCACCTCGAAATGCTATACAGTAAGGTCTCAATAATTCGAGGTGGACGGAACCGGCTTTGCCTCGGACAAATGAAAATTTGAATTATCTAAATGATAAAATTTAATAAACAAAAAATAAAAATAAAGCAATTTTTGTGATTTGAGAGCAAATTTAAATGAAAAACGTACTTACATACATTACTGATGTTTAGGATAGTTTAGTTATATAGGGCAATAATAGTCAATTGATTTGTTGTATTAACTCTTTCATCCGTTTCGGTGCAGCATTATCTAGCCATTGTCAAAGCAGCATGTCAACACTGCACAGAAATGTCTATGAGGGCATCTGTGGAGAAAAATACATCTAATTTCTTTGGGAGGGGGATTATTTCAATTAGTATTTCAATCCAGGTATTACACTTTTGTGGTGCGAAATAATTCTTTCACGTGTTTTGTATGTGTTGGTCATTATTTGGGAACTAAATTGATATTTTTCACTAACTCGAATTTACAGGAAACTCGAACAATCAAGACTCGAACTATCGAGACTCTAATGTATTTGTGTCCCCCCCCCCCTCCTCCCAAACTAAAATCCTGGGTGAGCCAATGAGCATTTTTTGGTGCTATTATTATTATTATTTTGCTGATAACTAACTGTGCTTTAACAGGGTGTCCACCAATGTCAGGAGGCAAATACAGTATCACCGACATAAAAAAGTTGCCAGTTTAGTAGCCATTTTCTTAATTTTAGTTTCCAAAAAAGTAGCATTTTTGCATAATTTTAAGAAAAATCATACGTCATTTAGCTTCATTTAAAAAGGAATGAATAAAATGGTGAATTGAACAACTCCATACGTTATATAACAGAGCATATATTGCATTTATTTTTATAGCACGATTAAAAAAACAGATTAGAATATTTGATGAACGACCAATCGCAACTTTGAAAAGAAAGGGAGTTGTCGAAAACCGAAATCTGATTTTCAAACGAGTCGCCTGGAGTAAGGTACAAGTAGCCGAAAACTGGAAAATATGAAAATGACGTATTTTGTTCAAGTAGCCCACGTCACCTTATCGCCTAACCGTTTGATTGCTATGCAGCGCTTTTGCGCTTTTGGAATGTACACCCTCCAAAAGAAGCAAGAGAGAAATTTCCTACGTTGGTTTCGTGTATTAAAAATTATTTATCATAGAATATGAGTTAGGCTATGCATAAATATGACATTCCATATTTCTATTAAGTCGTGCTTTTTTCAAAAACTCAATTATTTTTCGCAAATCTAAAAAAAGGAAATTTCTCTCTTGCTCGTATACTTTTCTTGGAGGGTGTATGAGGATTTTGATGGATAGCAGTCAAACGGTTAAATTAGTAGCTAAAGTCGCCTCTTTAGTCGCTGGTGGACACCTTGCTTTAACTAAAAATCGAGAGACCAGCTCATTCTCTGCAGCTTTCTCCAAACTACCACTGACCATACCATCTTCCTGAAAGAAAAGCACCACGGGACATTGCTGTCGGCGCAAAATACCTACACTTTCGTTTGCGGAACAAAGACCTGCTGTTGACCTCGTGCCCAAGTGACGTAACGGCTAGAAAATCGGGTAAAACAAGGCGGCCATCTCACGGCATTTTTTTTTAAACCGTTCCTCCTCCTCCACTTGTGACACGTGAGAAAGTTAGCGGCACCCGATCACCTTGAGTTTATGGAGTTTCCATCCGAAATTTGACACACTTTCTTCAAATACCATTTTTCTTCTTTGTTTTTGCTCCTTGCGTTCTATTGTCTACGGGGGGAACCGTAGAATGAGAGTTCGGAAGGGTATATATTACATTTTCTTTTTTTGTTTTTGTCCGGAGGGATTTGACAGCCTTAAGGTTCAGTCGGTGATCGGATTTGAGAATCTAATCTGGAGCAGTGGTTTAGAATCGCGTGACGTTGGAATATTCAAGGGTTGTTTGTGCAAGGAGTCGAAATTTTCGGTCAATTAATAACGACCATGTAAAGGAGTCCATGAACTGCAGTGCGAGTACACCCTCCAAAAAGATTATTCGACAGAGATAAATTTCTTACGCTGGTTTCGTATATTAAAAATTAGTTGTCATAGAATATGAATTAGGCTATGTATAAATATGACAGTCAGTTTAGTTTAGTGTCCCAAAGAGCACTATCTACTTTTAAATATAAATAAAAAACAAAGGAATAGAGTTATTAAAAAAATTCTTTCTCAAAACGAATTTGAGGGTCTGGATTTTTTCTTCCTACACTTTATTGTGCTTAGAGATGGACGCGAGACGAGACAGAGATTTTCAGATTTTTTGCGACACGATACAGACCTTTTTAACATTACGATATAGGAATTTTGCGAGACGAGACAAAGCTCTTAGGCAGTTTTGGGAGACGCCAATTTTACGTCTCGCGTCCATCCTTAATTGTGTTAGTACAAAACATGACCGATGCGTGGCGCTGCAGCTACTATATTAACTAGCAGTGGTTTGCAATTACATGATTACTATAAGCGTTTGGATTCAAATTTATGTAGAGCAAACCACCAACATCGTTTAAACATACCTGTTTTTATCCTTAAACAATGACTTTTTATGATAAAATGCTGAAAATGTATACATATTATAAAAAAATGCATTGGGGACTAACTTTATTAATTAGCAATTTTTTAGAAATGAGATAAATATAACACTTTTTTATTTGTTAAAATTTTCACGCGATAAATATAACACTTCTTTACTTGTTAAAATTTTAATTGCTGAAAATTTTAATCGATTTCATAAAATTATGTACTTTGATAGTAACATAACTTTCTGATTTATTATACATGTCTATCCTTAATAAATTTACCAATAAAAGCCGAAGCCAATGTTCCTGAGATACCCTGTATACTTCAGATTAAATAAGCATTGCAATGTGATTTAAATCGAAATGACATCACGAAAATCTTACGCACATTGTTATTATTACTAAGGAAGCAGAATCTAGTAATCTCTTAAATTGCATTTATACTGAAATCGTGATGTATAGATAAGAGAAGAAAAAATTATACATGCATATTTACATGCGTTTAATGCATACCGTGCAATTTTTTTTTTATGTCAGTAGGATAAAGGGGCAAGTCGTTTTTATATCCAACTCTGTTAATGTTGAATGAGATATCTGAAGTTGTATCGATTTTAGGATGAGCATTTAGTTAACTTCCTTATCGTAATATAGAAAATCATAATGCTGAACAGAATGTGGTCACGATTAAATAGCACAACTTAAAGATATTTTGAGATTTGAAAATTGGTTCGATATACACCCTCCAAAAAGAGTATTCGAGCAAGAGATAAATTTCCTACGTTGGTTTCGTATATTAAAAATTATTTATCATGGAATATGAATTAGTCTATGTATAAGTATGACTTTCCATATTTCTGTCAAGTTGTGCTTCTTTTAAAAACTCAATAATTATTCGCAAATCTAAAATAGGAAATTTATCTCGTACTCGTACTATTTTGGAGGGTGTACAAGGGGCTCGAGAATCGTTGGACACTTATTAATCCATTTATGCCTAGTGTCCCTTTTTTGGGACGGCATTTTCGCTATTACTCGAAAACGTTATTCATTTTTCCTAGCCTTTGTTCATGAGTATTGAGCCTCAACTCTACAAAATATTTTAACATGACCAAGTAGGATGTTGATATTTCGATTTTGATGCATAATGATTTTAAAAGAAATCATCCTTTGTTCAAGAAGTTGACATCAGAAATTTATCTATTATTTCTGTTATCAGTAAAAATAGGAGAAAGTCGCAAAAATATCCAGGCACAAATGGGTTAAAGTTACATAGAGTATTTTCATGTGACGTCACTGAAAGGTTTTTTAGGTCAGCTCGGATATTTAGGAATACAAAGCCACGTTTTCGTCCAATGACCATTCTCATATGAACGAATGTTTGACCGAAGAAAGTTGGTTGCTAAGGTGTGACGTAGTGATAATGACGTAGGTGAAACAGCTCTATTAAAAAAATCTAAACACAATTGCATTAAAATATAATTGCAAAATAATTGCACGCATGACAAGATTAATAGATTTCAGTATGCGATGCTTTAGTGGCTGGTACAATGTCTGAACCAATGTCTGAACCCAACTCTCGGGCCGCGGACTGGTACCGGTCCGTGAATCAAATGGTACCGGGCCGTCAAAGAACATTAAGTTTTACCTATTTTATTTGCTGCGGTGTAGTTCTCTCGGGTTTACACAACTCTATCTTGTTTTTGCTGATTTATGCCTTCATATTAGAAGAAATATCGTGACTTTAATAAATTAGTTTAATGATTATTAAACATTTCAAGATTATGAATGATATATCAAGACATATCAAGATTATGAAAATTTCAGTCATAAAATTCAGAGTTCCCATTGATTTAGTTTGAGTTAAAATATTAAATCACTTTATATTCATTTCTTGAGTAACTAACGTATTTTGTGCAGTTTATTTTGAAGTCATGTTTAAATACAATTAAATTAATATTATTAAATCAAAACAATCTAAAATATAAACAATACACCCTCCCCCTTCAGCGGGCCGCGGTAAAATTATGAAATGTTGCCGGCCCGTGGCAATAAAAAAGTTGGGGAGCATTGGATCTAAACAATTTTTGATTTCATTCCAAGTATTTGAAAGTATCTCAGTTTTGAAATGAAGAACAGCTGTCACTCTCTGCTTGAACTCTTCTACATTAGAACACACTTAGTCCTGTAAACAATATCTTCGACGTAACCCCACATGAAAAAATCTGAAGGGGATAACGAAATATTTTGTTAATTTAACAAATATTTTGTTAAAAAACAACAAAATTATTTAGATGAAAAAGGGCTAACCAAATTTTGTTAAAATTAAAAAACAAATTGTTGAATTCAACAAAACATTTTTTCGGTGCAATAATGATTTTTACACACTACAGAACCATTATACAAAGAGCCCCTACAAAAACGGTCAAAGTCCATTTATATGCCAACTAAGACGTATACTGTAAATTCTCTCGCAAATTCCTCGTGCTCTTCGTAAACCAATATCAGCGTTTCATTTCGGCGTTAAGCTTTGCTGAACCACATAAGAAAATACAAACAAACACCTGTTTACTCTTAAAACAATACAAAGAAAAAACGAGGTTACAGATCTGAAAGGCAAATATTGTAAAGATGAGTTTTGCGATGCTGCATTTCGCTTTCAAGAATTTTTCTGTGTCAAGTACTCTCTCTTTGACAGCAAGAAAAGTTTACTTTTGCATCGGAGACTTTGAGTCAGGCGAGTGACTTATTTATCCTTGGGTGCTCCCGCTGCGGGGCTTCTCAAAATGATACGAAGACTTTGACAGGCCAACTGCGATATTCGTCTTCATGAATTGTTTTTATTATTCTGAAACAAGACTTCAAGTTCTGGTAATGATTTAAAGAGGTGACCGACATTCACATTTTTTGATATCACAGTGACCGTGCTTGATACAAGATATTTAAAGGAAGGTTTAGTGGAAGGTATCGCAGAGAATCCAAACGTTTTTCTGTGTGCAGTGGAATTTACCTTAATCGCAAGGGATAGACGTATTAGGTTGTAACGAAAGTTTCCCGCCACCGCAAACTTCGTCAGCACACAGTTCTCGTTGGCGTATTGGCTCGTATTTTGTCAAACGAATTTTGGCATTTGAAAGAAAGAGGTTTACTTTATAACACTGTGTTGTGAAATCTGTAAAAAATATAGTTATCATTAAGTATAAGGTGTCTCAAATAGAACTATCACTCTAGGGGATTAGAACCATCATTTACTTCCAGTTGTGTTGCAAAAAGTCAGCTACATAATATCAACGAATTATGAGTACAGCTTTAAGTACTATTGTTGTATCATGTGACACTGTGCAGGTTTGGTACCGAAAGTTCAAAAACAGGTATCTAAGGAGTTAGAAGTGAGTTTTTCAGGCAGATATGGCGGAAAACTTTCGTTACAACCTGATATTTTCCATCATGCAGTGAAATCTGCCTTAAATGGAATTGAAGCAATTTATTTGATGCGGTAAAGCTTATGTTAGCAGAATCACAAAGCGTTGAAAATTTTTACTCGATGAATTTATATTAAACTAAATCACAAGTGATCGAAACGTTTTTATTGATGCTGTAAAACATGTCTTTAACTGAATCACAAGTGATCGAAACGCTTTTATTGATGCAGTAAAATGTGTCCTAAACTGAATCACAAGTGATTGAAACGTTTTCATTGATGCTGGAAAACATGTCTTAAACTGAATCACAGGTGATCGAAACGCTTTTATTGACGCAGTAAAATGTTTCCTAAACTAAATCACAAGTGATCGAAACGTTTTCATTGATGCTGTAAAACATGTCAAACTGAATCAGAAGCGATCGGAACGCTTTTATTGATGCTGTAAAATGTGTCTTAAACTGAATCAGAAGTGACCGAAACGCTTTTATTGATGAAATAAAACAAATCTTAAACTAAATCAGAAATGAACGAAATATTTTCATTGGTGCAATAAAATAAGTCTTAAACTGAAATTCAAGGGATAAAAATATTTTCTTTCACCTGTCTTAAATGAAATCGCAAGGAACGAAATTTTTTTGATGCAGTAAAACATTTCAATAACGGAATTGTAAAGAGCGAAAACTTTTTTTTTTTTTTTAGATCTATGCAAAAAAAAAAAATTAACCTAATCGGGATTGAAACGTTTTCCTTGATCTAATACAATCTATATTAAACGGGATTGCAAGTGATCGAAGTAATTTCTTTGATGCAGTAAATCTCGTCTTAAATGAAACTTCAAAAGGCATGTTTTACTTGATGCAGTAACAACGGAATCTCAAGGGATTGAGGAATTTTTACGCTGAAGTGTTGAATGAAGATTGTATTAGCCAATATAAATCAAGGCTATAATTTGAAATGTTTGTTAAATAAAATATCAATTGATTTATGTTATTTTTAATAAGAAAACTTGAAAATACATACAGTGGTTCCCCAAAAACGTGGTATCAAGTTTTAATTCTTTATCTATTCGAGGTAAGTGCACAAAATGTCCAAAGTAAGGAATGAGAAATGACTATGTTAAGAAAAAATTCCTCAGGTTAAATTTTCAAAAAGTTGCATTTTTTAAATTTTTTATACGACCCCCTGAAAAATACCTAATTAGTGAAATTCAGAGCTATGAAGATAAATATATACTGACTTAAACCAATTTTCAATGGCTCTCAACGAGAAAAACTCACGTCGGATGACCGCGTTTCAGGGGTCGTGTAGAAATTACAATGGAATATAATTCTTCGTGCAACTTTTACAAAATGAACGAGAGGCAATTTTTCTTAATGTAGTGTTTTTTCCTACCTTTTTTATAAATTTTTAAATTTACATTGCCCACTCAACTCTAATGGATAAAGAATTGAAGCATATTGCCGCCTTTTTGGAACAATTTGTTGCAAGTTAATAAATTGTAGCCAGTTAATTTGTTTCAAGTATGGGCGTATAAATCTTTCGGGGCCCGCTGTAAAATACCCAAATGCTATGATCAACATTTCTCCATATTTGTTGATACATTTTATTAATACATTAGAACGTCTTCTTTCTCTGACCAAAGTAGTCAAAACCAGAAGCAAACCCGAAAACTCTTTCTTTAGGAAATATTCGTCCACGATAAATCTGACATAATCTCGGAGCTGTGCAATATCCCGAAGACTGGGAATTATTCTGCTTTCATAAGCAACGCAAATATTTCATATCCGAGTAATGAAAAGAAAAGAATATATTTGGGTGTTTCTTATTTATGACTTCTTGACTTCTATCCTGCTTTCGAGAAAAACAATGTTCATTTCATATTCCACGTACTTCTTATGTACTGAGTGGTACCTAGTAACTAACTAAATATATTTGTTGTTTATTTACTGGGCAAAATAATTCAATTTCGTTAATAGTCCAACATTTTCGATAACCAAACAAAGATAAATTTATCTCCACAAAATATTTCGTTTTCTCTAGTTTTCATCATGTTTTTCTTCTTTTAACCCTTTAGCGCGCAGTGTTCCCGCTGTGGGAATACCAAACTGTGACATTTTGACTGTTGCCAGTCACGCAGAATAGATTTGATTTCTATAAAAATAGTTGCGGGTGACATAGCTCCACGAGAGAATCCTTTGCTTTTTAGCACGTCATTTCCCGTGAAAAATTTGGTACGATTATTTTTAACAGCACTGACATCAGCTGAAAAATGGAAGAATGCGAGAACAGCTGGATAGATTGCCCATTGCTGAAAAAAGGGCAGTCGTTGCCATCGCTCGACTTAACTACCAGCAAGATGGCGGACGATCGAAACGTTCATCGCGTGCCACAGATCTAGAGACCCTTTTTTGACGCAGCTGGCTGTGCCGGCACAATGCACAGCCGGCTGTCGTCAAAAAAGGGCCTCTAGATCTGTGGCACGCGATGAACGTTTCGATCGTCCGCCATCTTGCTGGTAGTTAAGTCAAGCGATGGCAACGCCTGCCCTTTTTCCAGCATTGGGAAAGGGTTGCGCCTCAAAGGGTTAAAGAAAACAGCCATTTTCAACTGTAAAACTCACATAAATAAAGAAACGCTTTTCCACTCGTATTCTTCGTGAATAAAACGTGTTCCTCAATTTGGAGAATAATGGAGTTTTTATGAAATAAACACTTCTCCCTTCCGCGCATAAATTGCGGAACATCACACAGAAAATTGCATTCCTACAACACCCACAAACGTGATCCTTCCGCTTACAAGCCAAGCAGGTCAACCGCTTTCTTCACTACCCCCTGTAGGAAACAGAAAGTCGACCCCATTGTGCATCTCTGGCCAACAACAGCAAATAGATCTTCTCCAGCATTGAAAGTGGGCAAAGAGAAAATTGCATGGTCTTCTGCGATGAGTCTGGCCTGTGCGGAAACCGTTGATTTTGATGCATTTACGGAAAGGCGAGGGCTGGAATTGGTACCACCACGTGATTTGAAGGCGTTGAGGTTAACCATACCATTACTGGCGTTTGAATGATCAGTAAAGGCGTATCCATGGTTATAGTACCTACATTATGATCATTACTGCAATCGGAAACTTCAGTTTTATTATCCCATGTCTGGAATCAAATGGGTAGAGCCTTGCATTCATATATTCTCGAAGATGTGGAAGAATTTTTATAACAATATTTGATATATTGATGGCAATCATCGTAATTTGCAATAGTTCCTCATAGCTAATGTTTCAAAAAATGTTAATGTTCGTTGAAGCCCTAATGATTTAGACATAATCCTCGTGTTTACTAAGTTCCAGCTTTTACTTTACCATAACTTTAACTAAACCAATAATTTCCCCTGCTCAGCAAAACAAAGATAGTTGGTGTGATAAAAGTAAAGATACGTCGTAGTCAGGCATGAGTCTGAACTGTGGAAAGCGGTGGTTTTGCCAAATTTATGGAAAAGGTAGAAGCTGGAAGTCAGTTTAAGTGAGCTATGATATCATCAGCAATATTTGGATGATAGATATAGGTACAACCAATAGTGGGAACTTAAGATAACTTCTAGCAATGTACGCAAAATAGATGATGAAAAAACCGAATGCAGGGATGCAGGAAGGTGAGATGCATTATCACCCTCAACCTGGATACATCGGAAAATTAATTCTCCTTTACCGACAGGGATGTAGGGCTATATCGTAACTCAGGAATGACTCTATGTTAGTTATTAACGTTATTCCAGCAAATGGATGTATAAAATGAATATTTAAAAATTGATATTTCCTGTTATCCATTACGATCAGCAGAAATAAATATAACCTCATACCAGAAGCACTATTTAAAATATTTCTCTTTTTTTCATGTTTATAGAATTGAGACGCTTTCTATAGTATACTTCTATTAATTTGGGAGCATCATAGTGCAACATTTATAGCAGTGTAGCAGTGAGTTTGGGAGTTGAAAGAGTGATTTGATAGAGAAAGTGTGCAATAAATAATTATATCTTAGTCAAAAGTTTGCAATTTTCTAACCAATTTTTATTTAATATAACAGGCTTTGATACACACAATCTAAAAATTGATTTTAGAAAAAAATAACTTGTGCATCATCCGAAAAATTATTGTTCTTTACTTACTACCATAAAAAAATATATCTATGCCTATAAAATAATTGTAATAGGTTTCGACAGTATATTATGCTGTTCAAAGGCATGCATTGTAGCATATTTTCTACTAGAACATGCCAACATGCTCTGCACCAAAATCTACAAGATAGTTTAAGAACACTTCAACTTTTGTCCTACCAAGTCAGTTACAAGAGCTGATGCTTGTGATATTCTAAAGATGTTCTGTCTGAAGCAGACCTACCTTTCCCTTATTATAGAATAACCAGATAATTTTAATCAAATTTTCTTTCATTATGGATGACAGTGAGACAGGAACTTGCACCTACCTGAATGTGCAAAGTCAGAATAGGACTCTTGAGCGCTTCCCTGTCTATTTCTTTGACTAGATACAAATCCGCCATTTGGTCATGCATTTCGAAGAGGCCCCTCTCGTTACCTGAAAAGTTCAAGCAGAGTTAACTACACAAAAAGTTAACTTAGAAAACAAGAAAATTTATCATTAACACTATTTTTGAAACAATTTTTCTAATAAATTGACAACTGTTAGTTGTCATAAATTTCAGTGCTAATGAATTTAAAAAAGCATTACTTTACATAATTTACCAAGATATATCGTGCATTGAACAAAATGATTACAGCCCAACGTGTGGGTAAACGTAACGCCAACACATTGTGATGTTGGTGTTACGTTAATCTACATGTTGTGCTGTGGGTTTAAAACACGTTGTGATATTTGCGTTACGTTTATACACAGGTTGTGCAGTGGATTTACAACACAGTGCTATATTATTTTACAGCACAACGTGTGGGTAAATGTAACGCCAACACGTTGTGATGTAGACTGCGTCAGTTGCTATACAATCATTGCCATAGCTTCTTCGTGATTGGCTTATCAATGCCATTATGTCATTTTAAGTGGATTTACAACACGCAGTGGTGTATTATTTTACAGCAATGTGTGGTAAAATTACAGACAATTCTTACAGTGTGGCTAAACTATGTTTAGGGAACTGTGTACTTATAAAAATGAATTAAAATAACTTTTGAAATCAGCTGTACTTGTTTTTGATGTTCCACTGCTCAATTGTTCGTACACCGAGGATTGTTGTTCCGGATTTAATTTACTGTTTTGTGTAATATCATTTATATTCAAATGTAGTTGATTTAAATTAATTTAATAGATAAACAAGCCGTATTTAATATTCTCAATTTTATTAGTTAATATTCAAGTTAGTACATTGCAAAATGCATGGCTCTGATTTTGAAAAAGTTTTCTTGCGATGCACTTTTAATAAAAAATAATCATTAAAAATCCTTAAGAGCATCTCTTCAGGCACGTATCTAGAAAAACAATTTGGGGGGGTCCAAACGATAAAAAAGTCTGAATTTTTCACAAAAAGACTATATCATTATCATTTTAGTAACAAAAATGAAAATTTCGGGGTTGGTCCGGACCCCCTGGACACGCCCTTGCATCCCTACGTCCTTGCATCTCTTGTGTACCAAATGTGCTCTCTATATGCTCTATATAACAAATTTGGTTACAATCCGTTTACTCTTACAATTAATTTTATTTCTAATAATAGTAGAAATAAAATTAAGTGTAGAACCCTGTTTACAGGGAAAATCTAATAACCATTAATTAATCTATTTACCAAATGGGGTTACAATCCGTTCAGTCGTTTTAGCCGTAGAATGCAGTTTACTAGAGAAGTTTGATTTTAATCATTGGTTGTATAGTTTCTAAACCAAATTTGGTTACAATCCATTCTCACGTTTTAGCTGCAAAACCCTGTTTACATGGGAAGTTTAATTATAACAAACATGTATGTACAGCACATGTCCCCCGGACAGTAATTGAATAAATGTTATTTTGACATTCTTCGTTCGCTAAATCAGCGGTTCCCAACCTTTTATAGTCGCGCCCCCCAACAAAGGCTAACTTAAGCCGGCGCCCCCCTCACATTTCTCAGCATACATTCAGTCTTTTTATTCTTCAACAATGGACATTTAGTCGCTCGTTCTACAAAATAAAGTTATCAATAAAGTTTGAATAAACATTTTAAACAAAAATGGGTATGTTTTTGAGTAAAATATAAGAATAAATAAGACGACTTTTAAAAGTATACACTATCACTTTCTCTTTGCGTATTTTTCTGGAGCCCTCGCCCCCTGCAAATGCTCCGTGACCTCTAGGGGGGCACGCCCCACCGGTTGGGAGACGCTGCTCTAAATCGTGAACTTCGTTCCGTTGCTTTTAAATTTAGAATTAATGAATAACAAAATGTCTCATACCTTGTATGATTGAATACCGAAGAGGTGCGTTAACTCCAACATCCTGATCAAATGCATGAATAGGTGGATCCAGAGACAGCTTCACTCTTATTCTAGCTCCCTGAAAACACAGAAACATGATTAATTTAATTCTGTGTTTGTGTAATATGTGTATAACGTTATTACATAATTGGACACAAAAGAAATTTTTCTTGAATTCGACGAAATTATGTTAATTCAAATAAAATCTGTGTGACAACATTTTGACCGAATAATTTGTGGATCAACAAAATAAACCGTTCCATCAACAAAAACTCTTTTAATTCAACAAAATCTATAGCAGTGTTAGAGAGTGCCATTGAAAACTAATTGGAAATGGTGGCAAGGTTGAACCATGTCATTTGTGACAAGAAAATGTGCGCAGAGCGGCTAGACCTTGTTCTTTATCTCCACGTTTGGCTAGTGGTAAGTGTAAACTATAAGCTAAACTTAACTGTCAATATATGCACTACAAACGTTCTCGGCGTAAAAATAAGATCGGCAAGGATTAGTGTATGTGGATATATTGAAATATTCTTCATTTATTAAAAAAAAGTATGTTTTAAAAATACGGAAAAACCACTCTCCTGTGAAATTATATTCCAGAACATTTTTAAAATCCTGAATTGTATCCATTTGCAGAGCATCTATGTACTATCTTTTCTCAAAAATATAACGATGAAAACGTAAATGACATGCTGGCTACAAATGCTTCATAGAAAATTGAAGAGAGTTGGATGCAAAAAATTATGCGCGTGAGGTCTTGCCACAAGTCAGCTGTCTCCAGCAGCTGAATTTAGAGTTACCAAAGCGCTTTCTCCTATAATAATATGTATATTTATATCTATGTAAAATTTTTTTACAATGAACGGAGTGTTTCTTTGGTTATTACAGATTTTGTGTTTCTAACCTTTAATTTTGAAAATGAGTGTTTTTAAATGTTGTTACCGTTATGGCTGCAGCTTCTAGTACGTGCGTCTTGTAGACTTCTTTGGTAAAAATTGGATTTTGGTCATCTGAATCTTTTAGTCGAATCGTCATGGTAGTCACGGAACTTTTGCTTTCTGGACTTCCATGATCCTGAAAAAAAAAAGTTGAATAAAATATTAGCTTTTTCCTGGAAGTATAACAAGTTTAAAAGTGTATTTATATGAATTTTTGTAAAATAATATGAGTAAAAGTATAATCTGAGTAAAAGTTCAAGGCTACGGAGATTACAATCCATGAAGATCTTAATGTTAGCACAGTTAAAAAAAAATCTCTGAAATAAAAATACAATTACATTTTTTATACCTTTTTCTAATTGATTTTTTTTTGTTTTGAAAATGATTAATTTTTATTCATTTATGAATAAATTTTCTTTCATATACAAAGTTGGAGCAATCTTTTAGATTCGTGTATATTTTGACTAACTAGTTCGGTCAAGGGACGTATTAATCTTATATTTCAAGTTACCACTGTAATACCATTCCACCAGATTGATTAAGGTAACAAGTCCTTTAACCAAAAATTTTATCCAAGAAATCGAAAAGATACACATGCATGGCAACAAGCTATTTGGTACTTATTATTTTCAACATAACATCCATGGCCATCAAAGCATTTGCTTTCTGTACACCAATCTATAGAAACCGACATTACAGAAATTAGGGCTCTGGTTTGCCCAGCCACCTACCGACGGAGTTCTGAACTGCTATCAGGTCACGGACTTGGATTTAGGACGATCATCGACGTATTCTGAAAGAACTAAGTGAAGTTTGCCTATAAGATGACGCAGCTAGTTATAATCATTAAGTTTATGTACTGCGCATGCGTGCGTTTTCTCACTATGTGTCGCCAGAGGATGCCAATGTAGCCAATAATTAAAAGGGGTCGAGTATTTCCCTTTCCGATGCGGACGCTATTTTGCTCGCCTGCCTTTAATCGATGATTGTCCTTGTGCCAGGTGCTTCTTTAACGTCCCGAAAAGATGGAAATCATTGGGTGCGAGACCTGAATTATAGGGAAGATGCTCCAATATATTCCATCGGTTGTGTTATAGCCAACCACAAGTAACCGAAGCCGTATAAAGTTGGCATTTGATTGAAGTGATCGTTTGTTGTACTTAGACATGCAATTTCATTTACTAAGGGGATATGTGCATTAGTGGCAATTCTTGTTACCTTGTTTTTTGAAGAACCTACGTATTTGCTTAGTTATTTAATATTATGCAATACATCTGATAAATCTATAATGAAAGCATTGTTTAAACTGTGTAATAACTAAACACTAAAACAAACAGCAGCATAACTTTGAATGGAAAATAAATATTTAAGAACTCCTTTCAACTTGACTTCACAACGAATAATAGTTATAATCACTACGTTAAAAGAATTACATTGCATCATATTATAAAAATCTGGCACGCAAAAAGAAAGTGCTATTTAACCTTGAATCACGGAATTCCAGGCATCAAAAATAATTTGTTCGTCATTACAACAATCGTTAATCACGTATTCAGGTCCTACCCCATAATTACTTGCCACCTGTTAAAATATCTCTTTCCCCGTTGCATCAAGCCTAGGGCTATAACGGTGTGAGGCATTATATGCAATCAAGTGAATAATCTTTTGTGATTTCGTTTCAGTCAATGAAAGCAATTTTGATTATATTGATTAGTCAATCAGCCTTGCCCCTCAAATTAACAAAAACTTTCTCTTAGCTATAAGTCTGGGGAACGGTGCTAAAATGTGTTACGATTTCAACTATTAACTTATGTTTGAAAAAAATAGTTGTTATAGAACTTTTAGTTATTATTTGCTATATTTAACCAAGCTTAAACGCTTTTCACATTGTGAGAGGCGAAATTAACTTTTTTGGCATTGAAAATGTTAAATGTACATTGGTACAAAGCGTTCAATAAAAAGAAGAAAGGAGAAAAATGAAGTTAAAATGAGCATTTTAGTGTTTTAGCATATTATTTGGCAAGTGACAGATGTCATGAAGCTCGAATATATTAACCCAAAAGTCTTTCCTAATAACGCCACAATATCAACGAGAGTTTGGAAGAGACTGTAAGGCTTCAATAGATACGAAGCCATAATTATTATGCCCAAAGTTTGCTGTTGCCATAAGTGAATATCGCTTTAATACAGGCGACTGTTTTGTTGTAACAATTTTTAGTAATAAAGCAATTTTTTTCCTCTTTAATCAAAGTAATGTTAGATATGAGTGGTTGTCCAGCTTTCAGTTGCTCAAATCGATCAATCGATCCAATTGCGAAACACAAAGCTAAATAACTTCTTCGACACAGGTGTGGCACACTATTGGCGATTAAATTTGTAATCATAAAAGTGCAATCGAAAATTATTAGTAAATGATTGGTTTTCTGGTAACTTAATAAGTACAGCCAAATTTCAATCAAGCCAATCTCGAATTAAGTTACAAATATATATTTATATAAGTAGCATGGAATTACTTATATAAATATATATTTATAATGACTGGATTTCTTATTTTAAATATGTCAAAACAAAAATAACAACGTAGAAATCTCTACAGAAGAATGAACTTTCATCGCTTGCAGCAGCCTGTCTCAAACTCAGAGAAGCAGCTAATTGAAGCAGCCGCCACAGCAACTGATTACATCGTAAGTTTTCATGTGTTTCCATCTTTGATCTAAATACTAACCAAGAAGGATATTCTAAGATTTGCAGTGCCGACGTATAATTTTCTCCAGCAAATTGCGTCAATCAAAGATGAAGTAATAAGTGCAAGTGAAAATTATACGGCGTATCTAAAGAGTTCACTGTATCAAAACAAACCACGATATCTTAGAGATGATCTCTATTTTTGTAGTTCTGAGAAGTACAAAAAGTTTCAAAAGAGTTTGCGTGCTTATTTTGTAGGCATTACGCGGTTTCAGTGTTCTTTTGACTTTATTTAAGAGTTGCTCTTGTAAGGAAATAGTTAAAATTATGTCACTCCGAAATAATTTGGTTGAAGTCGAGATTAAGGAAATTGCCAGTTTTGAACAATTGCGACTGTAAAATAATAGCTACAAATGCAAGACTTGATAGATATCTAGCATTTAGGAACGTTCAGTATATCTAACTAAACAGAAAATCGTGTTAGTAAACCAACATTTCACACCCATTTCTTGAGGGATAAATTTGAATTTTTTTTTTTATCTATCTTCGTTTAAATCCTTGTAATTGGGACAAAGTCAAAACTCTACTATGCTAGAATATGCTTAATCATACTAAATGTCCATCATTTGGTGAATATTATTAATGTGTAATTTCACCGTACATTTTTAACATTGATTAAGAAAGAAATAGTTTTTCTGGACAAATACTGCCTCATTATAACTAATATTTACATTAGAATATATGTGATAACCAAAATAGTTATGCTTTTTTCAAACATATAATAAGCAGAAATTCCCGTAAATCAATTCTTTTATACATACTTTTTACAGTAATATTGCTAAGGTGCCAGTTCGTGACTGTTTATGTGACTGCGTTTAGTATCAAAACTAGTTCAATCCCTTTTTATAAATTTTACTAGAGGTACAATCAAATATTTTCGCTCTCCGGACTTAGTTGTTCCTAAAATAATTATTTTCGTTTGGAAAACCTATGGTGTGCGATTCCATTTTTCTTTTCTTTTTGAAATTATTAGTTATTTATAAATTTAAATAACTTGGATTGATCTGGTTCTGTAAAAATTTGACTTTTCCCCCACTTTCCTTCCTTTGAAATTTCAATTAAATTCCCGCAGTAACTCAATTTTATATCTGTACTAGCTAAAGTACCCGTTCTTCGCAAGGGAATGAATGGACTTTTTGATATTGCGATTTGTTGTGATTACTATTTATTGTAATAAAGAGATATAGCAAAATGGATATCGCGTTACATTGTGTTCAATAATCATGCACAACGAATTTCAAGGCAATCGTTTGTACGGTGCAGAAGGCCATGCGGCGTAGCGCAATCTAGTGGCGAGTTTTAGCAAAACGGATACGGCGAAAATATTCTTCGCATTCAGAAATCGATGTATACGAATTTTCATGACGATCGGCTGGACAGTCCTGAAGTTCATGTGTTGACGCGACATCTAGTGGCAAGTTATAGGAAAATGGATAGCGCCAAACTCTTCCTCGTGTTCAAATATCTATGTATACCTATTTTTCATAGCGAACAGTTGAACAGTCAAGAAGTGATACACTGCAGCGCCATCTAGTGGTTAATTAAAGTAATGATTTGCTACAGCTCCGTCAAGTGGTGAGTTATAGTAAAATGGATAACGCCAAAATATTCTCATTGTTCAAATAGCTATGTATACTGATTTTCATAGCGACCGTTTGAATGGTCAAGAAATTGGCCTGCTGCAGCGTCATCTAGTGGCGAGTTAAAATAATAATGCATTGCAGTGCCATCTAGTAGTGAGTAACATCAAAAGGAACACAGTTAGAATATATTCTTCGTGCTCAAATGTGTAAGTATAAAAAATTTTATGCCGATCGGTCAAACGGTATAGAAGTTTATGCATTGCAGCGCCATTTAGCGGCAAGTTACAGCAAAATGAATAGTGAAAAATATTCTCCGTGTTCTAATATCCGCGTGTACCAAATTTCATCGAAATCGGTTGGACGATATTCGCATAGCAAATGGCTAAACGGAATAGAATTCGACGTTGTGCTGCGCCACCTAGTGGCAAGTTAGAGGAAAACGGATAGCATAAAAACTTTCTCCATAATAAAAGACTTAGGTGAACCAAATTTCATGGTGATTGGTCAAACGGTGCTGGAGTTTTTCAACCTCATACACACATACCAACATTCATTTTTAATCTATAACCAGTGTTATTATATATACCAGTCTCAAATAAAATCCAGTTTCAAATAAGCCTCGCCAAAGTGCCAACATACGCCATTTTGCAAGAGTTTTTTAAGGGAATCATTCGAAGCATTGACTTAGCAGCAATCAATATGGGAAATGGTTCGACCGCCAAAAAGTAAAGAATGCATTTATTTGAAAAGTGGAATCCCTTAATACAGCCGCATTCTTTAAATTATCAACTATATAACGTGTTTTATTCTTCGTTACTCCGATGTACTATATGCGAAGATTTCAATTATCTGAAATTTGGCGGAATTCCCGCAACTTAAATCAATGTACTCAATTGGCGAGAATGCTGAAGTTACATCGCTTGAAATTCCTTAATAACTGCATTATTTCCGCACGGATCATTAAAATTTAACGCTGTATTCTAGTAAAACCTTTGCACTTGTTTTCAAAAATCCATTTCCTGAAGCTCTCAGTAAATTGCGCAAAATGCTAGAACTCACTTTCTCGGCATTTGAGCCCTTTTATTTTTTCGCCGAACTAAAAACTTTTACATATTAGCCTCGGAAATCTTCAATTCTTATTGTTTTGCGTATAAAACATTTCATTCCTGCTCTGTTTTCCCATGCACACGATATTATAATTTAAAAAAATAACCTTACGAATATAAACCAACAACAACAAAAAAAAAAAATCATTATTATTTTTTTATTTTTACTTTGAGAATTTAGAACATTTTATCCGGCAAAATCGCCACACATGGCAACCACGATGGTTATTTCACACTTATTTAACTACAGGGGTTACAATTACGGAAAGCTTTTTTGCATGGAGAACATAAAAAAAATCTCTTAAATTCCGGGAACGGGTGGACTTTCAAAGTTTTAAAGTGAACTATGATTTATTCTATATTATTTTACATATCTGTGCTAAATTTCAGGCTGATAGGTCCATTTTTCTGGATTTGTATACGAATCAAATCCACAAACAAAACAGAATTTTATTTTTATTTATAAGATTATCCTGCAAAAGGGAAAATGTTAGTTGATTATTTAATCGGGTAATCCTAATATATCATTTTCTAAAGTTTTGTCCCCTAAGCAGAACCTTTAAAGTAAAACGCCACACTATAATGACATGAACATAAAATTCTAAGTTCTTTTTCCCCAACCTTGACGACAGGCATTTAAATACACACGCTTTAATAACGGTGTCGTCGTTATTACGACACAATTTTTCAATCACTCATTCAACCGTTACCTTATAATTAGCTGCACCTGACGAAAAAGACTTTTCCCCGTTAGATCTGGCCTGGGGGTATAACGGGCCCATCTCCACGTATTCGATATTTTTTTTTCCATAGTGAAAGCTGGTGTATTGATGAGTTATAGAGTAACCTTGGCCTTAAAAGTAATGGAAGATTTCTATGAAGACCTTGATATTGTAATGGAAAATTTCTCCGTGTTATCACCTGCTGCAGTAGAAAAATTCAAGTACAGGGCTTAATATATGTCCCAGCCTTGGTGGCAAATTACATGTGCCTTTTAATATGTTGCTATATTAAGCGATTTCTACTTGAATAATAAGGAAATCCTTGAAGTGGGCTATGCAAATTGCTTTGATTAATTTCATAAAAAAATGACAACGTAATTTGATATAGGAAATCTAAATTTTTGTGTTAGTTATTGATGAAGTAAGACTTAATTGACTTCTAGAAGTATTGATGAAGAAATACACTATAAGCGTAGAAGCGAAAGATAAATAGTCCCTTATTTCATAAAAAGTGACGTCGTAATTTGATATAGGAAATCTAAATTTTTGTGTAAGCTATTAATGAAGTAAAACTTAATTTACTTCTAGAAGTATTGGTGAAGAATATACACTACAAGCGTAGAAGCGAAAAATAAATTGAGTTTTTTTCTTTTTTTTAGCTATTTTCAAAGACAAGCTTTTTAATTGTCCTTTGATTTATGTCTAGAAATTTATTTAATGGTTTTGAGCCTCAAATGAAATTAAAACAAGCCTATGTATCAATATAAGCAAAGAACTGAATACGAACCAGTAGAGTATTGTAATTCATCGGACAAAGGTTTGAAAAAAAAAAAAACTTTTGAAACAATAGTTTATACTGAAGTAATCACTAAAATAATCAATGAAAAACATTTAGATATCTTGAGTTAAGAACTAAATTTAATTCCCGAAATTTCGTTTACAGATTAGTCAATATTTTAAAGTATGACGCTACCCCAAAAATTGTTGTTTTACGAAAAAATTCATATTCAAAATTCATTAGGAAATTCTGTTTATTTTATAGGTCACCTGATTAGGATTCTAAAACACTTTATACTTTTGTTTCTACGATAACCAGAAGTCATGTTATACAAGAATTAATGACCTAGAAAAATAGTATTTTGTACGGTATTAAAAATCTTTGAACGCATTTTCTGAAAAAGAGTACTTTTGTAAACTTTCTTTACGATAAATACCATATCTCGTGTATAAGATATTGAAAAAATTTTGCCAAGATGTATTGATCATTATGAACTGTGTTTTGAAGCATAATGCAATATTTCTGTGTTTATTTATTGATTTTATGACAATTTTTATCTTCAAAATAGGCTTTTTTCAAGAAAAATACTGAGTTCTTACATAAAAGTGGAAAATTTTCGTAACTACTAGAACTTTTGCGAAACTTTTGGTTTCTAACACAGATAAATATGTAAACTATGTACTGTATAAATATTATTAAAAATTATTTATTAGAATTGTTCGCAGGAGGTGTGGCGTAAATTCAATTTTTAACCAAATTTTCAATTAAATTTGCCAATACTTCAAAGTTTGCATTGAATTTCATTAAGTCTGCATTTAAATTTTTTGTTTTATATTTCATTTTAATTAAAAGCATGCATTTTTTTCTGAAATTTGACTTTAAAAATTTTCCTCGATGGTAGGCTCATATACTTTAGGATATTAGTGTAAAATGTTTTATACAGACAAAGTATCAACCTTTTAGAAGCCAATGTTCCCAATTGGGAACAACGAATTAAAAATTCATTCAAAAATGAAATTTTATCAATATTGACATGAAAAAATTACCAAATGAAGTTAAAATATGACTTAATTTTTTGAAATGGAAGTTGCATTTGAATTATTATCGGGAAACTGGAAAATAGCCATTTTCATAAATTTTTACAGAGCAATCTCTCTTCAAACGTAATTCATATATTTATTCAAATTTAAAAATAAATCTTTTGTTAAGTCAGTATTTCACGTATTATTTAAACTCCCATAAGTACATTCAGTTTTTGAAACTAATGTAAATTATAGTCAGAAATGACCCATGCTCCCAATTATAAACACAGTGAAAATTCGATAAGAAAAATTTCCCCATTTAAATTACTAATATTCTTAAACTAACGCATTAGAAGTCAAAATATGCCGAAAAAACGAATTTAAAATATGACTGGATCTCTCATTACGGTCTGTAAAAGGTAAATGTCAGAAGTACAGCGATCAGAGAAACGGGACCGAAACCACTATTTGCCAATCTTCTTAACCCTTTAACGTGTAGTGTTCCCGCTCTGGGAACACCCAACTCTGACGTTTTCACTGTTCCCCGTCATGAAGAATAGATTTGATTACTATAAAAATAGTTGGGGCTGACATAGCTCCAAGAGAGAATCCTTTACTTTTTAGCACATTTCCCGTCAAAAAATGGTCACGATTATTTTTAACAGCACTGACATCTGCCGAAAAACGGAAGAATGCGAGAACGGCTCGACAGATTGCCCAATGCTGAAAAAGGGGCAGCCGTTGCCATCGCTCGAGATAACTACCAGCAAGATGGCGGACGATCTAAACGTTCATCGCGTGCCACAGATCTAGAGACCCTTTTTTGACGCAGCTGGCTGTGCGGCACAGCTAGATAGATTGCCCAATGCTGAAAAAAGGGCAGCCGTTGCCATCGCTCGACTTAACTACCAGTAAGATGGCGGACGATCTAAACGTTCATCGCGTGCCACAGATCTAGAGACCCTTTTTTGACGCATCTGGCTGTGCGGCACAGCTGGATAGATTGCCCAATGCTGAAAAAAGGGCAGCCGTTGCCATCGCTCGTCTTAACTACCAGTAAGATGGCGGACGATCGAAACGTTCATCGCGTGCCACAGATCTAGAGACCCTTTTTTGACGCAGCTGGCTGTGCTGCACAGCTGGATAGATTGCCCAATGCTGAAATAAGGGCAGCCGTTGCCATCGCTCGACTTAACTACCAGCAAGATGGCGGATGATCGAAACGTTCATCGCGTGCCACAGATTTAGAGACCCTTTTTTGACGCAGCCGGCTGTCGTCAAAAAAGGGCCTCTAGATCTGTGGCACGCGGTTAACGTTTCGATAGTCCGCCATCTTGCTGGTAGTTAAGTCGAGCGATGGCAACGGCTGCCCTTTTTTCAGCATTGGGTAAGGGTTGCGCCTCAAAGGGTTAAAAGAGATGCATCTCCTTTAAAATTTTACGTTCTAAGCCCGTATTTCACTCACTTTTATTCAACCCCGACGGGCATTGTTAAGGAGAACAGATGAGAACCGCATTATGATATATCCACTGATATCAAGTGATTACGACGACGCCGTGGGGACTTTTGAAATAAGATCACATAAATGTTCCTCGGAGCGGAAAGGACAATGCAAGCTTATTATTCGCAGAATGTGTGGGCCACTATATGTTCTCAAAAAAATAATTTTGAAATACGTAATTTATGTTTTCCCATTCAGTTATACACTTCGGACATTAAGTGGCCATTGCAATACGAGGAGCGACTGGCCAGCTTTCTTACGTTAAGTGGCACCAATTTTTCTTTAACTCGAGAATTCAAACACATACAAAAAATATTCAAGCATTGTGATTCGTCGACTGTTGTATTTACGAGATTTGATCATTCTGTAATTTACTGGATTATTTTTCCGAATTTTTCTATCATTTATCTCGTAGGCTGCTTCAGATATACTTTCTGCAGGGCCTGTAATTAAGGGTGTAGTTCGAAGAAACAAAAAATTGTGCAACAAAAATTTTCGAAGAGTCACACATTCTGCTAAATTTTCGATTTTTAATACATTTTTCTGAAAGTTTCGCAACTGATACAGATTTATCGTTTATTACAATGCATAGTACAATTTGTAAAAAGACATTCTAATAGACAACTTGTAAAGAGACACTGAAGCGCACGACTTAATTAGTTTATTTGTACTTGTGTACCAAAACCACATGATTTTTTCGAACTACACCGTTTAACGCTCTGAGTAGCTGAGGCTTAAAATTCTACGTTAAAAAGTGACACCAATTCTTGTTTAACTCTGGAATTGAAAATGTCGTATTCAGTGACAAATACAGAAAATATGCCAAAATTGTGATCCAACTATTGTGTTTACGAGATTTGAACATTTTTTTTATGTACTGACTTATTTTGAAAGAATTTTACTATCATTTATGTCGTAAGTCATTTCAGGTACTTTCAGCACTGCCAAAAATTAACACTCTGGGCAGCTGAGGCCTAAAATTCTGCGTTAAAAAGTTACACCATTCCTTGTTTAATTCTGTAATTTAAACTACCGTATTGAGTAACACATGCATAAAAGGAGCCATAATTTTCATTCGACTGCTGTATTTAAGAGATTTGATCATTTTTTAAAATTGTACTGACTTACTTTTGCGATTTTTTTAATCATTTATATCGTAAGTCGATTCATATACTTTCAGCAGGGCTTGAAATTAACGCTCTGAATAGCTGAGGCGTTAAGTTATACTTGAAAGGTGACACCAGTTATTGTTTAACTTTGTGCCTTAAAACGCGCCTTAAATTGCGAATTAAAACTATCCTATTCAGTAACACCCATATAAAAAGTCCAGAACTGTGATTCGACTGCTGAATTTAAGAGATTTGATATTTTTTTCTTTATGCTTTGACTTCTTTTTTCCAAATTTTTCTATAATTTAAATAAAAAGTCGCTTCAGACACTTTCAGCAGGACTTATAATAAACGTTCTGATTCACGTAAAGTTCAGTACACTGAGCTTTCGTTTCTAATGCATAGAAAACGTACATACTGGAAAACTCATAAATGTATATTCTTAAATATTCGGTGCAACATTTCACCAAAACATCGTACTATTGCCTCTTCACAACGATCGGAAAGAGCAAGTTTTGATACTTGAACGCTTTGAAGCCTGGCGTCACACTCTCAGAAACTCTTTATACACTGATTAATCTTTCATTTTAATTTACGTACTCTATGGAAGCTTAATATTTCAGCCAATTTTTCTTCCCGAAATCTGAAGAGGAAAAAAAAGCGTTAAATCTGAAGAAGTGTTTTCAATTGACACGAGAAAAAAGAAATGGACATTCGTCAAATAACGGAGATATTCCGGCAGCTTTGCTGACAGTAAAGTTTCCGTGAACAGAAGAAATATTTTTTGAGAGAGAGAACTACATTTGGATTGCCATTTGACAAAGCCCGAGAGTTTCTCGGGGTCGAATTTTAACACTCTGAGTTATAAAAGTACCAGTCCCTCAGTGGTCTCATCGGTTCCCATAAGAACACGGCAAATGAAGCAGCATCCGGATTGACCAGTGTTTGGGAGGGTGAACTCCCTCTCAGCTCGACTGCTGTGGGACCGTGTATGCTAGTAGGAGCTGGTGCACGTGAAATCCGCCGTGGCTCCAATGTCCTCCGTGTTGTTAAACGATACCTCTTGGGGTGTCGATTTCAGAGGGTTGGTCCCTCCTCTGGAATTGGTTCAAAATTAGGGGACCCCGAGCTAAAATCAGACTTTCTCGACTGGGACTCGCTAAAATTGGAAGACGCCCCCTCAAAAAATTTCAAATACAACTAAATTTAGCTGTGCTGTTGATGCATAACAATAAGTCTGGGTTTTTTACTTTGAGAGAACGAAGATAATTTCAGATTGTCATAACACACATTCAGTCACAATAACCCTAAATGTTGGCTTTTCTTAGAAATTTAACTTTTTATTTTCATTCGCGCTAAAAAAAAAGTCCAAACCCATAAAATGAATAACTATATCGTACTTATTTTTATACAATTTTCTGGAACAAAAAATGGACACTTTTATGAGACTATTTTCTTGAAAACAATAAGACCGTTAAGGTGTTAAGTAAAGCAAGCGGTCTAGAATTAGATTTATTTTTAGATTGTTTTGATGACGTTTTGCTTTGAAACGAACCACAAAAAAGCAAATTTTAAGAAATAATCTTTAATTAAAAATAAAACGCACTTTTAGATAATTGTACAGCATTTGAGTAAGTTTTTAACGGGTTACGTCTGGAAAATTTTACGTTAAAAATAGTCTTTTATCATATGGAATTTACTTGCGCGGGATAAGTTGGAACATACGATAGTTTTAAATCATCCAAATACTTATCAAAATTTTCATTCTTACATTCATTGCACATTTGCAAAATGTAAGCTTAGTTGTTCCAAAGTTTACACAAAAAAAAAAAACTTGGCATCACGAAATCAGACCTCACCCACGATGTAACTCCAACTCTTATAAACTAAAGTTTCAGTCCCACCTGTCAACAAGATTGATTACCACGATTATGTAACTTTTACAGAGCAAGATCTGCGAACACATGGAGAAAAAAAAAACTGAACACGAAACTTAACATAAATACTCCTGTCAACACAACATTCTTCAATAAAAGACTCCCTCGTGCAGCGGAGAACACGTGCACGCTTAACCTGCCGTTAACGGATGCGCCACAATAAAAGAAGTATATCCCCTTTCTTTTTTTTCTCTACCATTATCCAATTTGTGTGCTGCCCTTGTTCCAAAAATGTTCTACAACCACCTCCCCCCCCCCCCCACACCCACCCCTCCTCTTTGCTATTAATTTGCAAAGTCACGCAAAAATCGGTTTTCACTGGCAGGAATTCTTGAACCAAGTCCAAGGTCCCTAGTTGCTCGAGGAATTTGCATAAGAGGTGAATGGCGATCCACGCTGCAAGTTCTGGACCTTGAAAGAAATCGCTGGAGGTATTTTGTGTGATTTGATTAAACAGCGATGGTGAAGATGAGTTGCTTGAGCAGGTTTGGTGTTTTTAGAAGGTTGAGAGTAATGAGGCACTATGTTAGCTAATTCACCACTCATTTTGTCAGAATTCATGTAGTATTCACTCTCAAAAATTATTCCTTTAGTTGGCACAAATTTTACTGTCAGAAGCGCTGCCAGAATATTTCCGTTATTTGAGGAATATCCGTACAGCTTTTCTCCAGTCAATTGAAGGAGCGTTTTCAGATTCAACGAAATTTCTTCCCCTTTTACAGATTTTCGGAAGGAATCGACAGAAATTGAAGATTTCCAAGGAGTACGGAAATGATTCGTTGAAAAATGAGGAAAAATTAGTCTATGAAGACGCCTTTTCAAAAATTATTTCTTCAGTACACGGAAATTTTACTGTCAGAAGTACTACCGGAATATTTCCGTTATTTGACGAATATCCGTTTAGTTTTTTCCAGTCAATTGAAGGAGCTTCTTCAGATTCAACGAAATTTCTTTCCCTTTTTCAGATTTTCGGGAAGAATTGACAGAAATGTAAGATTTCCAATGAGTACAGAAATGATTCGTTGAAAAATTAGGAATAGATTAGTGTGTAAAGACGCCCTTTCAAAATTTATTTCTTCAGCACGCGGAAATTTTACTCTCAGAAGTGCTGCCGGAATATTTCTGTTATTTGGCGAATATCCGTTTAGCTTTTCCCCAGTCAAATGAAGGAGCTTCTTCAGATTCAACGAAATATCTTCTCCTTTTTCCGATTTTCGGGAGATTTCGAGGACATATAACGTTTCCATAGAGTACGGAAATTATTCGTTGAAAAATGAGGAATACATTAGTGTCTAAAGACAATTATTTCTTCTCAACAATTATTTCTTCAATTCACGAAAAATTTTTCTAGCAGCAGTGTTGCCGGAATATCTCCATTATTTAACGAACATCCGTTTCTTTTACTCCTGTCAACTGAAGAAACTTCTTCAGATTCAACGAATTTTTTTCCTGATCTTCGGATTCCGGGACGAAAATTCATTGAAATATTATGTTTCCATAGCGTACGGAAATGTTTCGTTGAAAAATGAGGGATAAGTTGCGTATAAAGACGAGTTTTTCTGAGAGTGTTGAAAATACAAAACGCCGATAAAGGGCACAGAAAATCTTCCACGGATAAAGAAAATTTTCCTGTCTTGCGAGTTGAAAAAAAGTATTTTCCATCCTTTTTCAGGATGCTCTCTTTTTCCAGACGTGAAGTCAGATTTATTCCCTTTCTGAACAGAGAAAAATAGCTGGGAATTTCAAATCGTTCTTGTTTCGTTGTCTTTCTTTCTCAAGAGTGGATTAATTCCCGTCAAAGATTAAAATTAAAAAACAAGGTAATGGATTTTTAGAATTGCGTGTTTTCACGGAGAAAATTATTTCGTAAAAGCTACGCCTTCTTTTTTTCCCTCTCTCTTTACTTATTTTTAAATTACATTTCTGTTTTTTTTTTCATTTTTCCCGGTTTTATGTATCTGTGTGTGTGTATTTGCATGTTTTATAGATTAAAAAATAAATTGACGTTGTCATTTACACATGCTGCAGCCAAAAATAAAAATTCTTATGTCCTGTTTTGGACACCTCCATAAACTCGACTATTTTTTAGGTGATGAACCTCAATTAAACGTTTGCATATACTCCTATAAGTTCGTCACCTACGTAAATTCAATGCTTTTTGTGGAAACAGAAAGAGTCGAACTTTCGGTAGTTTCTCGGTAATTCAGTTCTAAAATGCATCAAAAATATTTTTTTTTAAATAAGAAAGTATTTTTTTTTTTAGCGTATCTGCTTAAACTTTAGGCGATAGAGCTAATTTAGATGAATATAAGAGCTTATATGTATACACGTCCTTGAATTAGCTGTTAAAATGAAACATTACGCATATTAATCTGTAATTAGTTGCTTTTGTTTCGGTAATATGTTAACAGAATGTATAGAAAAATTGGAAAAAAAAATTAGTCTAGCTTTTAGAAATCGAAATATTTAATTTTTAAAAGTAATTTAGCAATAATTTTATTGTGATTTTAATATAATCCATAAATGTGCGTACGTAAGTCCTTTTACAAACATATCAGAATTTCTAGGTTAAATTTATCACATCTAACTTAATAAATACCAGTTCACATGTTAGTATATCGGGTAGTTTTTACATGAAAAAAATGTGCCTTGTTAGATATAAATTAAAATGACCGTTTCTTTAATAATTTATAATAAAAGATCAATTATTCTCGCATAAGAAAACAAGTACATTTTCTTCAATATTTTAACGACTGTGCTATGTAATTTTTTTTAAATGATTAAAAATTTTAATTACAATACGTAATCAAAAGAAAATTTATATTTTTACGTGGAGAAATGCATGATTGAAGTATATGTTCATTTGAGTCTCCTAAACAATTATTTATAGGCAACAAAAAAGCTAGAATTTTCAAGAAGTTGTAATTATGCGCAGTGGAAGGAAAATATACGATAGATCTAAGTATAAAATGTATACTTTTATTTTATACTTACTTTAAGCGAAATCGTAGAACAATTTTGTTAGCATCAAGTCGAAACGAGGTAACATAATGTTTATTTCAAAGAACTAGAAAAATAATTATTTCCCCTTTCCTTGATTATGTTGTATTTACGTTATACATAGTAAGAAAGCATATTTGCATTTTTATGCTTGATGGTTAATTTACTCTTTGTATAAATGCAAGTAAATGCATTTCGCTTTTAGAATTATTTGCAACCCCTCAAATCCTTCTACCTATCAACACCTGGCGACCTCACTTAAACAGATTCCATCTTCGCCAAGGTTACAGTGAAAAAAAAAATCACCAATAAACTCCATAAACTTTTCTTACTTAATGGCTTAGCCATTCACTTTTACCGTTATCAACACGTTCAAGGAAGAGCCATCATGCCTCGCGCCAAGAAGAATTTAGGGTGGGTACCGTTGATGCGAAAATTTCTCGGTAGGTGTCTCTAGCGAGATGTCCTTCATTCAAAGCGACGCTAAACGGAGCGATTTTCTCATAACGGAAAAGGACCGTAAACTGCCGTGACTCGTGTGTCAATTAAACGATAAGGCTTTTCTATCACACGTAGGATGAAAGTAACTAAGGTTACGGTTGAGGTCCGTAGCTGGATGCGAAGATAAGCGGCAAAATTTTTGGCAAATATGGGTGTGGATGAAATTTTTCAAGGATGATCGTTTGCTAATAGGAAAGCTTGTTACTGTAGTAGATTTTTACGAGGAACTAGACAATAGAAAGTGTTTATTATTTTTTCTTGTGCTTCTTTAGTGATTAAAATATTAATCTAAAGGTTACAAAGGGCAGATGCATTTTCGTGGGAAAGTACATGGAAGAAACAATCTAGCGGAAGTGATTCCAAGTTAGCGTAATAATTGCTAATGTTATTAAAAATTGCATACTCTTCAAGATATTAATTTGGGTATGTGAGCTACAGTTCACGCTTAGTTAAAAATTAACAATACGTTTATTCCTTCTTTATACGTCAAAAGGAAGCCTTGACATATGTTACTTTTTATGGCAACTATAAAAATTTTGATGATTCATTCAACCATTTTTTTAACATAGCGGAACTGTCATTTTTTTAAAATTATACTGACATGCAAGAACTACAATTTTTGTGAGTCATTCTAATATACTTATCATGTATACAGACGAAAAACGGCATTTTCTAAAAATCTTGCCAAAGTTATTACTAATGCATCCAAATATTGAAGTTTATACAATGAAGAAAGGGAAGGAAATAAAAGCCACGTAAGTCGGTTTATGAATTTCAAAACTAGATGCCTATTTTTAAAGAAAAATAATGTTAACATAAAAGCCTCAGTCGAAGTGCCAAATACACTAGTTAAAATTATTTTCCCTTCTACTAAAAGGGAAAGCTTTTAAATAGACTCACACTGAAGTACAAAATCAAAAAGTTTTAGAGATGAGTTAAAATCTTATGCAAACACGGAAATAAAATTTTGGTCCATAGATTTTTTTGTTGATGCACTGTGATGCTTATGGATGCTTTCCAGATATTACATTTCAAGTTTTTTTTCCAAAAATTGGCAGACTTTTATTGCACAAATAAATAATATCTTGATAGGTTTATATCTGTAAAGAAATTCAATTTAAGACAGAAAAAAACAAGCCACTTAGCCATAAGGCTAAAACCTTTTGCAACAGAAACGGAAAATTTTTCTGTCTTTTAAACGCTCTCCCATTTTACTAAGTACATTTTTTTTTAAATATCCAATGCAACAGGCAAAAAATATATCATCGTCCGCCAAAAACATATAACAAAATAAGCAATGCAAAATTCTGAATTTATTAGAAACAGACTTAAGATCTCTAGATTCCCAACAGCTGTAAAACTCAGAGAACACACAATGGGCTCAACACATAGATTCTATGGAGATGTGCGGTAAGGCAATCGTGTCCCGTTTCCAGTCAAAAAGCTGCAACACCTGATCACTTAGGCGTTACAATTAACAGGAGAATGGGGAAGTACCATGGTTTATCCTAGGAAAGTCTTCCAGCTGAAGCCTTTGAAGGTGTTTAACTTTAAAATTTATGAAATGTGTACAGCTGATCTGTAAACGACTGAACTGTACGAAGTTTGGGTGACATTAGTGGCTTTCTTTGCCAACTCATGAATACAAGAACTCTAGAAATAATTTCATAATTCTTCAGTATGGAATTTTTTATTGCTGAAAGAACATCAGACAAAAGTTTTTAGCTTTTATACCAACCGCTTAAAACGCTGATAATATGACCTATTGATTTTACATAATTTGTTATGAATAAAAAGTATGCACATTTCTAGAATACTTAAAAAGTTTTATGTGAAGAAATGGGAAGGAAGTAAAACTTAGCGTGAGAGAAAAAATTGAACTAAAAAAAGTTTCTTTTGTACTACTTACGGAAGCTTGAATAAGGAGTTTGAATTCTCTTGAGCCATAATCATAGTCTAAAGGTTTATTCACAACTAAAATACCTTCTATGGGATCAGACAGGGCAAATGAATTATTTTCGTTGCCACCCTAAAATTAAAAGAAAGAGTTTTATTAGTTTCACACACACACACACAAAAAAAAAAATAAATAACAAACGGCGATAATTCCGAAATAAATAAAACGACTATGTGTGTCAAAATTTTCGATGTTTTATGGTTTAGCTTTACTATTCAGAGTACTATAAAATATTATGGTAAAAATATTCAAAGTAATTTCGCTCTGTGAATGTTATTCTTAAAGTAATTAATATTTGCTTAAATATATTTAATTATATTAATATGCTGGGGATAATGAATTCAGAACAAAAAAATGTCAAACATTTAAGCAATCTGTAATCATAATTTTTTTTGGAAGCACAGAACAAATTAAAGAAATACATGGTGCTACTTTAATAAAATATTGCAGTTTATGAATAAATTTGCATGCCTTCGGTAATTAAAAAAATAAATAAAACTTTGTATAAGTTTTCATTTTTAACCACTCTTCTGAAATTAAAGCTTCAATTTTCAGAACAAAATTTTAATTCAATTAACATAATTCCAAATTTGAATGGAATTATACATATTTTTTTAAAATGTCCTATAACTGCATTTTTCTAACATAATTTATCATAAAACTGTATGCATTTTACATGATAAACACATTTTTATTACTTCTTTGTCCTAAGCATCATGTTTAAGCATTCTAATATAAAGTTTAAATTAACAAAGCATCACATTTCTAGCATTATATTGCTTTTAAAAGTAAAATGTTTTCACATATTTATAAATTTTCATGTATCTGGTCATTTATTTGGGTCAGGTTAGATATTAAACTTTATAAAAATATTTTAAAGAAATCGTTGGTTGACAAGGTATGTTTTATTTTTTTAATTATTTAAATGAAAAGTTTCAACTTAAAACTTAAAATAAGAAAATTTATTCATACCACAATTGAATACGTAACATCTGAATTTGGCGTATTGGGCTTATCTTTGTCTACTGCATGAATGCCTCGGAACACTGTAAGGCCAACTGGTGTAAGCTAAAAATCAAAACAACAAACAATTAACTTAAATACATTTTCCAAGCAGTAAAGAATACAGGCATCTACTGTGTGCTTTTTTGATAATTTACCAGAAAAGTTTATAATAGAAATACTGGAAATAGTCGGCTTATTTGTGTATAAGAACTTAGTATCATGAAAAAAATACATAGTATTTTCATTATTCTAATCGCTTTTTGCAGTGAGCAAGCTTTTTTCAAATGAGCATTCATGGATTTGCACAAAAAACTGGACACAGAAATAAGTAACTCTCAAGTCGAGTGTTTTTACAGTGGACATGCAAAAGTTTTGCAGTTTGTCGGTTGCAAAGGTACAGGTATTCAGAAATTAAACGACCCTATTTTAAAGTTGTCAACAGAAGAAACTATTGTTGATAATGAAATTTTGTGTAGGACATATATTTGATATGGGAATTGTTTGAGCGCTAATCTAAGGTGATCGTAAACGAACCTGAATGCTTTCAGTTTATAAACTAGAGCGTTTGTACGCAAAAATGAGTGCGTTTACTTTCAAACTAAATAAACTGAGCCCGGAGCAGGTTCATCTAGTTGTTGAGAAGATACACTGGCTGCTTGTTGTTGTTATTATGAAGTGGCGTCCGTTGTTATGAAAAGTATGTTGTTATGAAAATTATCTTAAATTAGCTGAAGCTGCAAATATTTTTTGAAGGAGAAAATTGGTGCACAGGCTAGAAACTGCAACAAATGTACATAATTTTTAAACGGTAATCATTTTTTTGTAATTTTCATTTTAGTAAATTCAAAAATGCATATTTTTAGTGTTGAGATTGAAGTTTATTTAAACCGTCATTAGCGAAATTTGAACGTCTCTTATTAATACTTTTGGAAAAATGCCAGCTTAAGTTAAAATTTCTAAATTTTAATATGGGCACTTCAATGATGGGCATTCTTTCTTTTAAAATTCTGTTGATTATGTATTGAGTAAGTACTAAAACTCTCGTCGACAAAAAATAACAAAGACGCAAATTATAAACAAACACATCTCCTAGGCGACGAAACCAAATAAACTGTTATCCAAAGTTGTTCGTAAAGGCAAAAGAAACTGATAGCACTGAATAAACGCATTCCAGTTTTCTTAGGAAAACTCATGCAAGGAGTTTGTCGTTTACGAATGCAGCTTATGAAGATCTTAAGTTGTCAGGAAAAACAAACATCTATTCATCTTAGGACCAGCGTATGCACCGATTTCTTTTATTTTCCAGCCCATTGTGATTTCTTGTGATCCACCATCATTCAGAAATATTATAAAAGCTTTACATGTTACAAGAGTCATTATAAAAACGGAAGACTTCTAAAAAAAAAAATTAAAAAAAAAGAACTTACCTCATCCACTTCCAAATGGTAAGGCGTGTTCTGAAATTCTGGAGCATGGTCATTAATATCCTGAATATATACAGTCACAGGCAGGAAGGCCTCATCCTGGGAGAAAATAAAAAAAGATGGAATTCATCAGTAAATGAACTGATTAACATAATCGTGAATGCCCCTCCATAACTAATAATACACGCAAGTCACCAATTCACATGCACAACAATACGATGTGATAAATTCATTTGGTTCTGAGCTTGGGAATGCTTTTATGAGTAATTTCTTTGCTGGTAATATGTTTTACTGAGGAGGTTTTAGTGTTAAAAAGTATTAATGCATGCCTCTTGCAAGATGAAAGAAATTAATTTTTGGGAATAGCATGTGGAGTTGCGATTACTTTGTGTTTCTAAAGAGGAGAGTATGTTATGAATTCATTTCTAAGAAGTAATGATATTCGAAATTTGGCCATGTATCAAAAAGATACAAAGATACGAGATAAGCAATTAAAGGGAAAAATGAAAGTTAAAATAATAATATTATTTTATTTTAATTGAGATATAATAACTAAGAATTATTTATTTTTATTTCTTATAGATACTTCATTTCCAAAATGTAAAAAAAAGAAAGAAACTAACTAAACAACTAAAATAGAATATACAAATACTCTCAAATAAAAAACAACGATTAAAAGTGGATTTTAGACACGAGTAATCACTTTACAAGTTTAAAAAATTAGCTACTTTCTATTAAAAGTTTAGACATGCTTCACCTAGATTCAGAGGCCCCGGATAAATAAAGAATATCCATTAATTTGACAAATATTAATTTAGAACACCAAGGAATATTTTATTTTCACTAACAATCAACTTTAAAAACCAATAAAAAATGTCCATTAATCCAAAAATCTCCACTAGGTGGCGCTTTTCATGAGACCTCAACACAAAAATAACTCAAATTAGTGTCAAATTAATATTTAAAAGCCATTGTAAAAGTGTTCAATAGTTTACATATTCCAAGTTAATCTTTTCCATCTTTAAATTTGCGTGTTTTGCATGCAAAGCGCCACCTGTTAGATATTTTTTGAACTATTTTTTTTTTTCGAAACTCCTTGAGCGCATGTCATGCATAATAATATACCAAATTTGGTTACTATCCGTTCACCTGTTTTATTTTCGAAACCTGTTTTATTTTTTTTCGAAACTCCTTGAGCGCATGTCATGTATAATAATATACCAAATTTGGTTACTATCCGTTCACCTGTGTTCATCCTAAAACAGGTGAACGGGTAGTAACCAAACCCGGTGCCAAATTTGGTAAAAACCTGTTTATAAGGGAAGTTTAATAAAACCACCCGGTACATTAGTACAGCTGTTATTGCTTGGCAAGAAATATTGTGACTTTACTGTTAATACTGTAATGATATTGGAAGCTCAAGCATTTATCTCCTAGATATAATGGTACTAACAATTAAAAGCCATGAAAATAAGCCATTTTTCTAGAACATCAAAGAATATTTTATTTCAATTATTATCATTACTTAGATTTTTATCGTCAGTACTAAAAGAAAGACGAGAGTAGCTTTCAAATAAACAACAAGGAAAAAATAATTTAATGTTTATTCAACATTATTTTAGAAAAATATTTGTGCTTGTTAAGAAGACAGTTTACAATACACCTGGATAATATTAAAAATGTAGACATCTTTAACCTAGATACGGTTAAACGATTGGGAACATCTAAAAATAATTAAAAAAACAATTCAAAACTTTAAAAACAATTTAATCCGTTTATTAGATTTTGCTTAAATTAAAAAAGTATTAAAAATATCTACAAAAAAGACAATAAATGTACAAAAACTAGCCTCTATTAGAAAACAAAAACAAAAAATAATTGAATAATTTTTTTCGTGGAACGAAATTATTATTTTCCGATGGAAAATTAGATGCAAATTAGTAATTAATGCTTTAAGCAAGTAATTACCAAAATACGCTTTTTTATGCATATAAATGAACTTTCCATCAATCTTAAAACGACTTGTTTTAATATTATTAAATGTGAACTTATTTAATAATTGTTTCCATACAAATAATGCAAATGTGTTACCCGATACTATTTACAAAAATTTCTGTAATTTTTACTTCTTTTTATCTTTACATACTTTTAAAATAAATACCTTAAACGCATTTTACATGTAATACTGAATTTATAGTACTAGGAAAAGATTTTTAACATTTCTCAATAGCTTATACGAATAATGAGATAAAAATAATTTTTATTCATACTACATAAGAATTTTTCCCTCAAAGACATACGCTTTTCTAATATCAAAATTTTTCATGGCAACAGATTGTCTTGGGTCATTTGCTGATATGCATGAATATCTATGCAAAGTAGCACTTATTTGGTTTTTTTTGGATGTTGAAAAAAATAAAGCATTGTAGAGAATATATATAGCTGCTCAAGCAAATAATGCACAAACGTGATATATTTACAAGTATTTCTGATTACATTTCTTTTCTTTAGATATCAGACTTTGCAAAATTAAATAGAGTTCGTTAATCTGAAAGCAATTCGGCTGAAAAAACTCTTTTTTCATGACCATAGAATAAAAATAATTTCATGTGTAGCTGTTGAAATTATTATTTGCGTAATCAGATTTCGTGTTTCTGGTTGAGCAATTTTATTTCGACAATGATAAATGTTATTTTAATACGGAAATCTTTCAAATCTTTGTCACAAGTATTTGCCACATAGCTACACCAACCATACGTGCACGTGTACATATTAGAGATGAGACGGGCTCAGCCCGAGCCCGAAAGCCCGAGCCCGAAAGCCCGAGCCCGAGCCCGGGCCCGACTCGGGCTCGGGCTCTGTAATTCACGATTGCGTTCGGGCTCGGGGAGGCTCGGGCTCGTGAAAAATTTCTCCTTTGTTGAACATACTCCTTGAAACAAATTTTAAAAAGTGATTTATGGGATAAATAGATGTACTTATTTCAAAAAATAGCGGCACGGGGGACTAGAAGGTGTGTGAAGCTTTAAAATTTATTGTATCCTATTAATGAAGTAGTTCATTTTATTTGTCTTTAGCTGACATTTCGGGCTCGGGCGGGCTCGGGCTCCAACTTTAATAATATTGCTCGGGCTCGGGCGGGCTCGGATTAAAAGTCTTCGGGCTCGGGCTTCAAAAAATGAGCCCGAACTCATCTCTAGTACATATATCGCAAAATAAAAATATCATTACACTACGGTAAATGTACTCTATTATTCTAAATAATAATGTTTCAGGGGATCATTTACGTATTAAAACAATAAAATTAAAATTAAATTGACATAGAGAAGAAAATGCAAGGAAATGCTATTTTTCTCAGAGAATTAAGCATTTTAGCGAGTTTTCTTCTACTTTCATAACGCTAAATAATTTTTTCACCCTAAATCAGTGAGTAGTTTTACGCTTTAAGGAAAAAAAGTAATGCAGCATCTCTATTCTTTTAAGCGTGGAGTAAAGCTTTAATTTATTAGTTTTAAATTTCAACACACACGAGGGGCAATATTTCGTTTGTGATATGTATTTGTTAATTCAGTTAGAAATAAAAATCATAAAGTTATTAAATTGTTTTTGAAGTTCTTAGAATATTACTGTTAGAAAGTTTTTAAAAAATTAAAAAAAATTATTATTTTAGATCTTTGTTTTAAAAAATACATCAGTAGAACATACTTTTTTTTTCTTGATTTATGTGTTATTCAATAGATTTAACAGCAGTAATGGAAGCGAAAATTTTTCTGGAGTTAA